>JAKGSA010000904.1:0-41630 GCA_033558755.1 Philaethria dido
AAGAAAAATTTCAGTCGGCTTTAGTTCCTTCACCCTAGGCACGGTTGGCCCGCGTTCCTCAGGCTTTAAATTTTAAGCCCAGCAAAAATTCCGTCACCGTACGGGATGTTGAAACATACGGTTTTTGCGTGTCGTCATTACGCCGTCCATACGGGAAGTACTAAAATATGTGCCCCGTTTTATTTACTTCCGAGGATTGGATACCCGTTGAGTTCCGTCACTTAACACGCAATGCGTCAATTCTGCAGAAAGTGGTGAACGCAAATGTTAAACAGAACGAAGTGTCTCAACAGTAGGTTCTCTAGTGCGTAGGATAGTACATCGAACCTACAACCATCGTGTCTATATTTATGGCTCTACTACTGGATTTTATTTTTAATCTTCACGCTGTATCCCACATATAGCAGGGTAGGCAGAGGGAACCTGAGAACCTAGTGTTAAGACACTCTGTTCTCTTACAACAATTCCGTTCCCCACTTTCCGCCAAATTGAGGCATTGCATGTTGAGTGGCGGAGCTCAACGCCACGCTTTGCCTAAGAACATTTCCTGGAGTGGGAATCAAACCCACATCCTATCGCGTTTACAGTCGCACGCTTGTACCTCTGCGCGACATACTGGATTATGATTAAATATTTATTATATTTCGAGAATTGTTTTTAGTTATTTTTACAGAATTATATTATGTAAATAAAATAAGGCAAGAAAGATAAAATATGTTTTCAGTTTTATAACATAAAATGTTAATATATTTTTTTTAACACATATTCTGTCAGTTTTTTAAAGTTGTAAAAAAATGTGACTATATACTATACATACACAGCTTCACGCTGTATTCCGCATATAGCAGTGTAGGCAGAGGGAACCTGGTGTTAAGACACTCCGTTCCCCACTTTCCGCCGAATTGAGGCATTGCGTGCTGAGTGGCGGAACTCGGCGCTGCACCGTGCCTTGGTAACAAGGCACGGTGCCAAGCCTAGGAAATGAAAAATTCCATTTCCTGGAGTGGGAATTGAACCCACGATTTGTCGCGATTACAGTCGCACGCTTGAGCCTCTGCGCCACGACAGGCGTTACTATAGATCTTATTGTATATTTATAACTCAAAAAATAAAAGTTATGATACCTTACGTAGGCATATTTGAAAAAACCATTGAATGTACAAAATGAATTAATGTTTAATTTTTTTTTTTAATTTAAAACAAAATAATTGTGTATCGTGTGAAATAAATAAACAATAACATAATTTTCTCATATTTTTATATGTTAGCGTAATTATAATTTGGAAATACCTACATATATTATATTTTTCATGACAATTATCATGATAATCATTTATTTCTTTTTTTTTTTTTAACTTTACGCTGTATCACAAATATAGCAGGGTAGGCAGAGGAACCTGAGAACCTAGTGTTAAGACACTCCGTTCTCTTACAACGTTCCTTCCCCACTTTTCGCCAAATTGAGGCACTGCGTGTTGAGTGCAGCGGAACTCAACGCCGCACTTTGCCTTGGTACCAAACTTAAACCAAATAGAAATCATGCAAACATGCATAGCTTCCGCGCAGTGCTCCGCATGTAGCAGGGTAGGCAGAGAACCTAGTGTTAAGACACTCCGTTCTCCCTTTCCGCAATTAGAGGCAAATTCCTGCCTGCCTGCGTGCTGAGTGCCGGAACTCAACGCCGCTCTTTGCCTTGTTACCAAACCCAGAAATGAATAATTCCACTTCCTGGAGAGGAATCCGAACTCACAACCTGTCGCGTTACTGTCACACGCTTGTGCCTCTGCGCCTACAGACGTTAAGAAATCAATAAATCATTTTAAGAAAGTTAGTAGAAAGATATTTTTGGCTTCACGCTGAGAATCTAGCCTTAAGACACATAAGATATATATATATATATATATATGCGAGGTGTGTTCAAAAGTAAGGTGACTGTGAAATTTGGCGGGCAACGTACTTTCGATTATCGATTTTTATTTTGTTATGTTGAGTACACTCTTTCGAACATCTGTGTACCAAGTTTCAAGTGTATAGCATTTTTTGTTTGGTTGGGAGAGGCGTAAAGGTTATAAGTGTTTGCGTGCTCGGCGTTCTTGCTATCGAAAAATATGGTTGCATCAAATTTTGTGTAAAAAATAAAATAAAGTGCTCCGAAACACTTAAAATGTTGACAGTGGCATACGGTGAAACTGTTCTGAGTAAAAAAATGTTTACAAGTGGTACAAACTCTTCCAAGATGGCCGGGAAGATGCCAATGACGAGCCTCGCTCTGGACGCCCAAGCACGTCAACAACTGATGAAAACGTTCAAGCAGTGAAGAAAAAATTGTTCTGGAAAAATCGTCGAATCACTATCAGAGAAGTTGCTGAGGATGTTGGTAGCATATCGCTTGGCTCGTGCCATGAAATTTTTCTAACGTTTGTGCATGGACGTGTGTCAGCGAAGTTTGTTCAGAAATTGCTCATCATTCATCTTTGCTGGTGAGAATTTTGGCCAAAAAACAACACCACAATCATGCCTCAGCCACCATATTCACCGGATTTGGCCCCATGTGACTTTTTCTTGTTCCCAAAACTAAAGAGACCTATGAAAGGACGGAGATTTGCAACGATTGAAGAGATAAAGACTGCATCGCTGGAAGAGCTCAAGGCTATACCGAAAAGTGCTTATGAGAAGTGCTTTGACGATTGGAAAAACCGTTGGCATAAGTGTATTGTATCTGAGGGGGATTACTTTGAAGGGGACAACATAAATATTGATAAATAAATAAATATTTTTTCTTCTTAAAAATACAAGATCACCTTACTTTTTGAACACACCTCGTATACTTATATCAAATCAAAGTCAAAAGTCAAATAATTTTATTCAAAATAAGAAGATTACAAGCTTCATTTTTGAACGTCAAATAATTTACCACCAGTTCACTAAATTTAATGCCTCCAGACCTGAAGAACCGGCACGCGAAAACTCAGCAGGGACTATTTTTTTATATTCGACAATGGTTTACAATTCTTTATTATTGGCAATGATACCTTTGAAACAGACTGGAGCGAGCATTTCATTCCCAAGGTGTGGTATCATTTATAAAATCACTAATTAGGTAATAACCTTTAACACACAAACGTCCTTTTTACAATTTTTTTTAAAATTGTAAAATGGAAAGTTCTCGGACGTTTCTGGGATCTATTGTAAGTATACACATTGTCCCATAAAGAATTGCCGGACTCGATGCAATCGAGTTACAGGCGCTTCTGGGATTTAAGCCTATTTCTTGTATTTATATTATGTGCATCGCCAGCACCTACATTAAAATTAATATTTTTCTTAACATACAGTACATTTTCAAAAAGATGTACTGAGAGGCAACTGTTAAAATATTAATTTCCTTAAATTTTTGTCTTAAGGAATCTTTGGGGCCTAAGTTGAGTGCACAGATAGCTCACTTCTGCAGGACAAAGATCGAATTAATAGCGGCTGCATTACCTGGTATAATGCCATAGGACATAGTACTATGAAAGTAGCTAAAATAAACAAGACGTGCCGTTTCCCGTCAGTCAATAATCTAATTTTTTTAACCGCGAAAGCTGCTGAGCTAAGTCTATTCGCCAATCCGTCAATATGGTCCCCACTGTAACTTGGAGTCTATGGTGATACCGGCTGCGTAGAATCAACAGGATCCGACTTCACCATTCAACAGTACATTGGCTTTAACAATTTTAGCCAGTAGGCGTTCTGAGAAAATGACGCATTTAGTTTTTACCTATTCAATAGTAAGTTATTAGCACTAAACCAATGTACTATTTTAGTAAGGCATTGTTTACATCGTCATAAACATTTAGACACCTTTTCATTTTAAATATTAAGGAAGTATCATCAGCAAACAATACTATATCATGGCTCTTTCCGACAAGATATGGTAAATCATTTATGTATATTAAAAGAGGAAAGGACCAAGAATAGACCCCTGTGGGACCCCATATTGATTAGTGATCCAGGAGATTTCTTGCCACATATATATATATATATATATATATATATATATATATATATATATATACTCTCTATATATATATATATGTAGAATAAAATAAAATAATAACAATAAACACGTAGTCCCATGGACTTTGTTTGCCGTATGTAGGGCTTATGATGTATAATCTTCTAAAGGTTCGGTATTATAAAAAACAAACTCTAACAATCTCAGTGATCAAAAACTGATCATTTACAATGAAGTTACATGAACAGCAACCTACTGGGATGAGTCTTTATAAATCAGTGTCATGGTAAATTATAATTTCATAGAGATCTGAAAATGATATAGTCAAAATAAATAAATTGTTTATAGTAAGTATATATTTCCTGAGCTCCCTAAGTATAGAAAACGTTAAAGCATGTAGGTACTGGCGACTTACTACGTGATCTCTATAAGAAATAGGACCGGTTACATTCACCTAAAAGGAGAAGGATTGTTAAAACAAAAAGCACGGATATAGTGTAGTAACTATAATTGAAAATTATTCCACATAACATGCTGAAAGACGCCAGTAAAGCTAAAGACGACGAGGCTTTTTTACAGTTATCAGACGATCCCACTCTTGAATAAAGATAACCTAGCTATCTTCATTTACCTTACATTACTTACAATTTTCGTTAAGAATGTATTTTTTTTTTCGATATTATTTTCCAATCCAACTTCTCTACTAATAGTATAAAGGTTAATATATGTTCGTTTATTACGCTTTCACGCCAAATTTATTCAACTGATTATCATGAATGGACACATATTTTTAGAGGCATTTAAAAGGGCATAGAATTTAAAAATATATATTTTGGCAGACATGACGGTTGAAAAGTTGGAAATCTAGCTTCTTCAAAGCCTTCAAATTAAAGCATAAACGCACTATACGTATATAAGGACTGCTATTGACCACAAGAGCAACAGCAAATGTGTTATAAATTCAAAAGATAATGAAGATTGATGAATGTTTATAACTCTTTCACGCAAAAACTACTAAACGAATCTAAATAAAACTTTACAGCAATATATTTTATACACCAAACTAACACATAAGCTATATCTACAAATATTTTGTGTAACTTGGTTTTGCGTGATTGCTTGTTATTATTTTACACCGGTTAATACGATCCTTGGCGTTATCTGCGACAACAAAAACGTAAAATTACTCTATAATAATCATAAAAGCAGACAAGGCTTGTCGTGGTGCAGAGGCGTGTGACTGTAAACGCGACAGGTTGTGGGTTCGATTCCCACTTCAGGAAATGGAATTTTTCATCTCCTGGGTTTGGTAACAAGGCAAAGCGCGGCTTTGAATTCCGCCAGTCAGCACGCAATGCCTCAATTCGGCGGAAAGTGGGGAACGGAGTGGATTAACACTAGGTTCTCTCTGCCTACCCTGCTATTTGCAGGATACAGCGTGAAGCTATGTAATGTAATTTCTTCGCTCTGGTAACGCGGCAAAACGCATCGTTGAGTTTCGCTACTCAGCACGCAATGCCCCAATTCGGCGGAAAGTGGAGAACGGATATCTTAAGAGAACGGAGGGTCTTAATACTAGGTTCTCTGGTTCCCTCTGCGTACCCTGTTAGGTATATCTATGGTCAGACTAGATAAAGTGTCTCGACGTGTGATAAACTTTAAATAAGTGTAATTATGTTATTTATTGTGATCATTATGGCGCAGTGACACAACGTATGGCAGCATCGTTTGTGGGTTCGAATCCTACTCGGGAAAATGAGTATATTTAAATGGTTTTCTACCAGCTTTACCATACCAGAGGTTTTTTTTTCTATTATATATTTATTCTGATCACTACGGACACAAGGTCCGTAACTTTTGTCAACAACTTCACTATATTTTCATATCACTTAACTAAGCATAGGAAATGAGATTTTTTTGCCAAAGAGAGTCCAAGTATTTTAGTTGCCTACTTAATATATTATTATTACTTATTGTAACTAATAATACTTAATATTACTACTGAACCGTACCAAAGGTAAGGTAAAATCGTGGCATTGAATTCCGCTACTCAACGGGCATTATATCAAATTCAAGCGACAAGAGAAGAACAGAGTGCCTGGACTCTATGTTTTTTCTGCCTACAATTCAACAAAAGGTGAGAAAATAAAAAAAATGAATTTACTATCATACTAGACAGTACAATATCCTTCAAGGTTATTCATGCAGAATTATCTTAACTGTTATGACGTCAAACTAACTACTGATATAATGATAGCATAATAATCATAGGAATATTACATACATACATAGGTTCACGCTGTATCTCGCACAGCAGGGTAGGCAGAGGGAACCTGAGAACCTAGTGTTAAGACACTCCGTTCTCTTACAAGAATTCCGTTCCCCACTTTCCTCCGAATTGAGGCATTGCGTGCTGAGTGGCGGTGCTCAACGCCGCGCTTTGCCTTGTTACCAAACCCAGGAAATGAAAAATTCCATTTCCTGGAGTGGGAATCGAACCCACAACCTGTCGCGTTTGCAGTTTAGTAGATTATAGAGAGATTTCGCTGTTATACCTCTCGCGCCTACTTCTACCGCGTATAAATTAACCCTTAACCTATTCCTGGTTAGTTTCTTATTAAAACAAAAAACATGTAGAAGTATAGTTTTTGTTCACTTATATTTATATTTGTAGAATTACCTTTTAAAACCGGAAGCACGCTTCGTTAGCTTCCGTTGCGCACGCGACTCGTTTAATGTGTTTTTTTCATACTAATTAATTAACACGTTGACTATGGAACTTATGGTGCGTGAGTTAGAAGGGTTCTCTATCTGTAAGTAGTTGTGAAGTAGTTTTGTATTGTATTAGCTTAGTTTGATAATGTATTATAGTTTATACTTGTGTCCCCGATGACGCGTTAACAACGCATTGTCTTTAGCGATGTATATGTCACTTTACATAGACTGGGACGTTAAACCACAGTAGTTTGTGTAACATTTATTTTGTTGATTTAATATACTTTTTATGCATTATTTTAAAAAAATATTAGCACTCTGCACTCTTTCTCTATATCAACTATAAGTGTGTTAAATTTCATACTCTCCGTCCGCGTAATTTTCGTAAAAAGGGGTACAAAGTTTTTGCTTTACGTATTTATTAAATAGATATTATGTGTGTATTGTATATTATGTATATATATTATGTCATCCATATGTAAATAGAGGCCATCGTGGCGCAGTGGGTCAGGCTGTAAACGCGATGGTCATGCGTTCGATTCACAGTCGTGGGAATTTATATTCTATGCATTTCAACACGCAATGTCTAATTTAGGCAAAACACTGCGAACTGAGTATCTTGACATTAAGTTCTCTCTACCGATAATAATAAAAATAGTAAAAATCTCTGTAGCTCTATGCGACATAAAGTATGAAGTTGTTTTTATTTAATATAAATCTATTATATGTGGGGAACAGAGAGAACGTCTGTCGTGGCGCAAAGGCACAAGCGTGTTCTGTAGACGCGACAGGTTGTGGGTTCGATTCCCACTCCAGGAAAATTAAATTTTTCATTTCCTGGGCTTGGTAACAAAGACAAAGCGCGGCGTTGACTTCCGCCACTCAGCATGCAATGCCTCAATTGGGCGGAAAGTGGGGAACGGAGTGCCTTAAAACTAGGTTCACTCTACCTACCTTACTATATGCGGGGTACAGCGTGAAGCTATGTATGTATGTATGTTAAATAAATAAAAATATTTCAGCCTAGATTAGGTCCCAATTTATTTCTAAATGTAGAAAGTCTAGTGTCCGTAGACTCTCTGTGTACCCAACAATACAAATAAAAACAAAAAAGGGACACCCATCCCACCTATTTCTAGACAATTCAGCCAAAAAGGACAGTTTATGACTAAAATGTAGGACATCTTCAAACTATCCAACTTTGTTAATAGTAATTTCGTGTATGTGTTGGTTTTCCCCGAGGCGTCCTACCGTCAACGTCATTGCGTAGTTTTTTAGTGCTTTCTTCCTACAGTGACTACTAAAGTTGAGATGGCAGATTTCGTAAGATGTATTTTAATTGTTTTTAAGTTTATTTTTGATTGAAATTCTTCATATTTTTTTGATATTTTTGATTATCGACCGTGCATCTGCGTAAAGGAGATCGAAGCAGTGCCTAGAACTTGCGACCAACGTTTGTGCCTTAATTTATATGGCACTCCGCATGCATTTATATAGCATTATAAGACACTCCGTTCTCCACATTTAATAGATGTATAATAAAAAAAACATCTTCATAACTCATCCCGTATAGAGATATACATATATACATACATAGATTCATACTGTATTCCGCGTATAGCAGGGTAGGCAGAGGGAAATTATTGTTAAAACACTCCGTTCCTCACTTTCCGCCGAATTTAGGCATTGCGTGCTGAGTGGCGGAACTCAACACCGCGCTGTGCCTTGTTACCAAACCCAGGAAATGAAAAATTCCATTTCCTGGAGTGGGAATCGAACCCACAACCTGTCGCGTTTACAGTCGCACGCTTGTGCCTCTGCGCCACGACAGGCGATATGATTATTATTGTTATTATAATGTTAATAAACTTAAGTTTTTGTACACTAGAGGCCCTTTTAGTGCGTAAACAACGTGTATGTCATCTATATATAAATATGAGTACGGGAAGCAAAAGCTTGGGGCCCCTTTTTACGAACATTACGCGGACGGAGGAGCATGAAACTTGGCACACTTTTATATAGCGAAAGAGTGCAAAATGAAAATCTTTTTAAAATAATACAAAAAACATATATTAAATTAATAAAATAAATGTTACACACACTACCATGGTTTGTCATCAATGCTTATATAAAGTGACATATACGTTGCTAGGTAACGTGTTGTTAACGCGTCAACGGGGACACTAGTTTTATATAAAAGTGTACGATAAACGTATAGTTGTGTTATTATTTATGCACTATTTAAATAAAATTTAAATAAAAAAGAACTCCGAGTTCAAATAAAATGCGCTAAAATTATAAAATTATTACGAATAACTCAAAAATTAATCGTCTGATCTTAACTAAATTAAAATGAGACCATATCAGACGCACTAGCTATCATATGAAAATAAAATCATCAAAATTGGTTCACCCAGTATAAAATTTTGACCATTTTTTGAAAAAATGAATCATATTTGTGCCAAATTTTATACTCCGCCCTCTGCGTAATTTTGGCCAAAAGGCACAAAGTTTTTGCTTTACATATAAATAAAATTGTAATTTTTAATACACAGTCAATGTACTTGCCGAAATAAATGAATATATATACTTCATTACAATATGTTAAATATACATGTACCTGTTTAGCATATTATAATTAACTATATTTCTGCTCATTTATTTAGTATACTCGTATTAGAAATATATTAAAATTTCATAAATATATGTAATCATAATTAATATTATTATCGTGTTTATTTATGTTCATTTGCTTCTATTTATATTTATTTCTATTTATTTTCATTTATAAACATTTATATTCGGCGGAAAATAGGGAACGGAAGGGAACGGAGTATCTTAACATTAGGTTCTCAGGTTCCCTCTGCCTACCCTGGTATACGCGGTGTTAAAAAAAAACATTGCAAAATTATCTGTTTTTTTAGCTACTAAGCTTAAATCGTTAAAACAACATTCATAAGACCTTAAATATTTTTGTTTTAAAAAATTACAATTTTCTTAATAAAAAAAAAAAAACATAAATAAATAATTAAAAAAAAATAGCCCCGCAAAATATCGTTATCATTCACACCAAATACATCGCAAACATAGTGTAAATCTTTCGCGAACGATATAGTCGTGTGACAACGTGGTTAGAAAATATACATTTCAAATGTTTCAACGTAGATTATTATCAAATGTCTTTGAAATACGAGTGTTATGTGCTAAAATGAAACATATATGGACTAGCGAGAAGATTGTAAGATCACCTTTTGAAGATATGATCATTCCAGAGATTCCTATACCTGAATTTATTTGGTCTAACATGGGGACATGGTCGAATAAAACTGCTTTGGTAATAATTTTTTTTATACCTTTACACTGTATCCCGCACATAGCAGGGTAAGCAGAGAGCCTGAGAACCTAGTGTTAAGACACTCCGTTCTCTTAACATCTGTTCACCATTATACACAATAATAATTTAATATTGAAAATAAGTATAAGTAACATTTTATTACTAGTAAAAATGTATTATAATAAAAAAAAATCACGCTTTTGCCCGTGTTGACAGAGTACCTAGTGTCAGGACACTCTGCTTTCCATTTTCTCACTTACTCATGCAATGTCTCAAATTGAGACATTGCATGTTAGGTGGTAGAGCTCAACGCAACGTTTGTTTTCTTTCATTTTCCCGAGTGGGAATTGAACCTGTAACTAATCGTGTTGTGAGTCAGACTCAAAAAAATATCCTAAAACGTTAGGAATTAAGCAAAATCTTTTCAATACAACATTTTAAGTCAATGTCAAATTTTCTTATATATAATACTTAAGGTGGCTACTAAATATATACAGTACATGTTTCAGCAATAGATATTATTTAATGATAATCTAATAATAATAATATATGTATGAAAATAATGAATTTTGATATACGGAATAAAAAATAATCAGACAATTTGTATATTGATAAGATAATCATAGATTTGTTAGTTGTTATTATTATTTACGCACTAATACGTGATATTATTGTTCTTTTAACAAGTTTTTACTCGTGATTTCGTTTGCGTGAACCCTTGCTATACCATTTTTACCCGACTTTAAAAAAAGAGTAGATTACAATTTGTCTGTTTTTTATGTCTGTTACCGCATGACTTTTTACTAAAACGGGTGAACTAATTTTGATAATTCTTTTTCATATAATAGCTGCTTCAGATGTGATTCCGTTTTGAATTTAGTTCATAGTAATGTTCTAATGTAGTAAGTAGTTTTTGAATTATTCGTAATAATTATATTTTTTATAGCATTTTTTCTAGAATCGTTTTTTTGTCAAAATCTTAATTATCGTTTATATTTTTTTAGTTTCAACACGCAATGCCTCAATTCGTCGGAAAGTGCGGAACGGAATTGTTGAAAGAGAATGGAGTGTCTTAACACTAGGTTCTCTGGTTCCCTCTGCTTTCTACATGCGGGATATAGCGTGAAGATGAAAAAAAAACATTCACCTATATTTCTTAAAATCCACCTTCTATTCTTGCACGAATATCCGGAATTTCAATATTTTCTTATATTTTCCGAAAACATATCGAGTTTGCTGTGCAATGTCTGCTAGTCACTCACAGTAACGGAAGAGTTGTATCTATTGTTAACAAATCAAAGACATAATAAAACATCAAGTTAGATGTCTGTAGTTAATTTGATTGGTCAGTTGGTCTAGTATGAAAACTTTTTACTAGGTGAATTTTGATAATTTTTTTATATAAAAGTTGTGACGTGGTCTCATTTGAATTTAATAAAGATCTGACGAGTAGTTTTTGAGTTACTCGTAATTTTCTCTGAAGTCGTTTCTTTTTTTTGTCAAAATCTTAATTGTCATTTCTATTTATTTCGACTGTATTTCTTAAAATTCACCTTCCAGTTCTTGTACGAATTTCAGGAAATAAAATGTTTCCCAAAGGACAGAAATATCAAATTTCAGCTTTTACACCCAATAGTTTGCTGTACGTTGTCTGTTAGTCACTCACAGTAACGGAAGAACTGTTGATTGTTAACAAATTAAAGATAACTAAATATGTCTTTAGGCAATCTTTTTTTTTATTTTTTTTTATGGATAACGGATGGCAAACGAGCAGAAGGACCACCTGATGGTAAGTGATTACCTTCGCCCATGAACATCTACAACACCAGAGATGTTATAGATGCGTTGCCAACCTAGAGGATACAGATGGAAGAGGAAGACAATGTAGTAGTCCGCTATCGGATCCACCACATTTTGGGGAAAGGATGGGTGGGAAAGGGGAAAACCTGGCTTACATGCCATCGAACCGGAACACATAAGATATTTGGCGGTTCGTCTTTGACATGATAGTGGTCGCAAGCCAGACAGAGGACGAACCTCCTACCACCAAACATATCTGGTTGGCCTGTTGGTCTAGTGGGTAACATGTAAGCTAGAAGTAGTGTTTTAAATTAATGATATGATAAAAATATTTGCTTATTTAGATAATTTTTATCTTTATTATTTTTATCTCTACTTTTGTAAATATTTTGTCTGCGCCTAAATATTAGTATTATATTAGGATTATATTTTTACAATGGTCAATTTATACGAAATCTTGATAAATTGTAGTCGATATGCTATTCTTATCTATATGCTATATTATTATTGTAAAGTTTCAATATCCATGAAGTAATCTTGCATGGAAGAAAATAAACCATCCTAACTAGCACTAACTTTCGTCTCTATAATATTATTATAGAATAAATATCATATCAATTCGGCAGAAAGTGGGTCTTAACACTAGGTTCTCTGGTTCCTTCTGCGAACCCTACTGTATTTGCGGGATACATTTTGAAGCTATAAAATATTAAATAAAATAATAAATACATGTTTATATAGTACATAAATATACTGACACGTATTTGTATATAAGCATATTTGAACAAGGTATATATATTATAATTGATATTTCTACGTAATCAATTATATCAAAAACAATTTTATATTTAAAAAAGTTATATGGTTTATTTTTTGACCTTAAATGACTTACCCACGGATGTATTAAAGTTAATACCTCAGACCTCACAAAAATCATTGTAGGAAACGGCACAAAATTACAATTATTTTTTATCATTTAAAAATTCATATTTATTTTTTTATTATTAATTTTTCTTAACAAATATTACGTTTTCAAGGTAAATATTGTGAAAACAGGCAATTACTAAAATGATTAACTTACTTAAATTTTTACCTTAAGGATTATTTTTGTTCAAAGTTATAGATTGCATGAATAGTTCGGTTCTGCAAGACTCGAGAGAGCATTGTTTCGTATTTTCATAATATACTTCCATTATATTATCCACTACATTATATTCATATTTTCCATTCATTTTAAAAATCCATGAACTATTGTTAACGAACAACTAGATATGGCAATTCCTTTATATACCCATATATTGAGGGGAGCACAAAGAACAGATCCCTGTGGGACCTCCATACTGACTCCAGAAAATTTGCTACCGTGATAATAAATAAGAGATTAGATTCAAGGCAGAAATGATAAATCAAATGCACTCAATCACACGTACTCAACGTGTCCTTTTACGCCATAATATTACATAATTAATATAACATTATGGCGTAAAAGGATACGTACTTTAAACACCTGGTGATCCCACATCCTCTTGATCCGGTTACTTGATTCATGCTTATTTTATAAAGTTCCAAATGTTGTCAAAACTATTTCTTCAAATTCGGTCATTCATTATTCATTACCCACTTTTTCTCCGCACAAATCTTGGGTATTATTTTTTTCAGCTTCAAGTTTTTTTAGATATATTATTAATAATGACAAAATTTCTTAATTTTGTCATTATTTTTCATAACATTTAATTCCATTACAGGTTTGTTCAGTAACAAAACGACAATATACCTACAATGAAATGTATAAACATTCTCGAACGCTTGGTGCGACCTTAAGAAAGAAATTCGATATAAAAGATGGCGATCCTGTTGCTGTGATGATGCCTAATATGCCGGAATATGCTACTGCAATATTGGGTATTCTAAGTGCTGGAGGCCTCGTAACTACGCTCAATCCTATTTATACAAGTTGTAAGTATGTTATTTGACTTTGTTTACATATATTTCAAAATGTAAAAATGTTCTAGCCATATTAAATAAAACGATTTTAACCGGATTAATTGCGTATGTTTTAATACTGCAAATACAGTTTTGGAATCTCGACGTTGCTAACGCTGTACAATAGTCCGTGGTCACAGGCAGACTTCTAATCATTTCTGCTGTGATAAAATTTCAAATACTCATTATAATAAATTTCTATTCCAGATGAAGTAAAGAAACAAATGTCATTGTCCAAACCTAAGTTGGCAATAGCAGTTCCCGACACCGTACCTATATTAAAAGAAGCTTTTAAACAAAATAATGTAAACGTACCAATTATTGTCATTGATACGTTTTCTAATAGACCTGAAGACACTGTATCTTATAAAGAAATAGTCCAAAATAACATAGAATTGGATATATTGAAAGATGTAAAAATAAACGCTAATGATACTGCCTTTTTACTATATTCTAGTGGTACTACAGGATTGCCTAAAGGTGTTGAATTGACACACAAAAATATCATCGCTAATGATTTACAGCAGAGTCATGATGGATGTAAGCTTCATCAAGACACTACTGGTAAGTTGATCGATCAGAAAAATTGTGTGGTACAGGAGGAACTTAAATAGAAATTCATGAATAGATTTGATGCTAATTCTTTTTTAATTTTTTTATAAATTATTCAAAAAGACCTATGTTTTTTGTTTTTAAGACAAGTTTTGAAATTCGTGTCTTGTATATAAATTTGATACTCAAAGAGTGACGTGTCTAACGAACTGGTTGAGAACTTGGCTTAATATATTCTTGAAAATTATAGAAAAACAATACTGTTTTCTAATAGTTTTAATTCTTTTTGCGTTTAATTTTCGATTGTTAGAACAAAACAATTTTCATATATGACGGAATTATCGTAATTACACCTACATTAATTATTATTTTATACCTTGATTAGTTTATACTTTGTTCAAAAATATTTGAATTGTAAAACTGAACGTCGTTAGATGATATCATCCGTCTTATCATGTACAGTTAAAAAATAATAATAATAATGACGCCTGTCGTACGACTGTAAACGCGACAGGTTGTGGGTTCGATTCCCACTCCAGGAAATGTAAAACTTAGTATTTTCATTTCTTGGGCTTGGTAACAAGGCAAAGCGCGGCGTTGAGTCCCGCCACTTAACACGTAATGCCTCAATTCGGCGGAAAGTGGGGAACGGAATTGTTGAAAGAGAATGGAGTGTCTTAACACTAGGTTCTCTGGCTCCCTCTGCCTACCCTGCTATATGCGGGTTACAGCGTGAAGTTAAAAAATATATGATGCTGATATATAATTTAGTTTTTAGACAGAAATAAAAAAATGATACTGTAATTTTAAATTATCTTTATTTTAATACGTGAAGCAAAAAGTTTGTACCCATTTTTACCAAAATTACGGAGACGGAGGAACATGAAACTTAGCACAAATATATAGTTTGTTTAATGAAGGAGTGCAGAATGATAATCTTTTGAAAATAATACATAAAAAATATATTAAAATAATAAGATAAATGTTACACACACTACCATGGTTTGATATCCATGCTTATATAAAGTAACCTATAGGTTGCTAGGCAACGCGTTGTTAACGCGTCGACGGGGACACTAGCAATAATTAATATATTAATTTCTGACTTTCAGAGTCATATCAGGACACTGCTTTCGCTTATTTACCTTTCTATCATTGTTATGGCTTAAATGTAATTTTACTTCATAAGTTATCAGTTGGGTTGCGGCTAGTGACCTTACCTAGATTTCAACCAAAGACGTTTATAGATGCGTTGGACGCATATAAATGCCATTTGCTTTATATGGCCCCTCCTACAGGTAAATATAATTATTTTTTTCATATCTCTTTCTTTTTTATGGGGTAAGTAAAGACACTCCATACTCCAAGTTAAAATAAAAAATATTCTTTATTTAAATATGCTATTAACGGCAAAATAAAAAAAATATTGGAATAGATATATTGTGATATAACCATATAAATACCAGTTTTTTAATTAGGATTCACTAAGATTAGATTAATCCGTAAAATATGATACAATAGAAGAACTATTTTTTCTAGCTCAGTAGCTTACGAAAAGACTACAGTATTATTGCAACCAAAATTTGAACTTTAATAGAAATTAAATGTTTATTTAATCTTAGGAGGAGAAAAGAATATAAAAAGGATGAAAATATGAAATAAATATGAAACGAAGATACGACAACTTCAACTTCCATATTAAAAGAAGTAGGCAGAGAGAAATTATTGTTCATAGTGCTACTATTATGTGTTATTATGATTAAAAATAAGTTCCATAGCGCAGTGGGCCAACATCTAACATATATACACGCGATGATTTTGGTTTCGATTTCACTTAAGAGAATAATTATACTTAAATTATATTAATTTCTCTGGTCTATTAGGACAGAACGTGTCTTGAGTTTTACCAGTCAACATGTGATGTGTCGAATTCTAGCGGAAAGCAGAGAACGGATAAAAAAATATGTAGGTTACAATTATATTTAGTTTACTCATTGTTGATTTCAGTTCTCTTCCTGGCAACGGATCCGAATGTGAAAGCGGAACATTTTAAAGAATTAAGAAGTGCCATTTCTGCCGCTGCGCCCATACCGCTTACGGATATACAAACATTTATGGAAAAAGTTGGGGTAAGTAATTACTTAATAATTAAAAAATATATATAAAATAACTATAATCACTTTATTAAAACACTTAATTATATTACAATAATTGGTTGAGGTACTGTATAAGTACCATTGGTAACTTAATTTTTTCTTTTATGTAAAACACTAAATACGAGACTCCTCGAATTCTTAATTAGCAGAGAGTGGTCATTGTGATAGATCAGTCGTTTTTTCACTCAGGTTTTTTAACGTTTTTTTAATCAAATAGATAAGATATATTAAGTTAATAAATATCACTTCACGCTGTATCCCGCACATAGGGTCAAAGGTAACCTGAAAACCTAGTGTTAAGACACTCTGTTCTTTCGAGATTACCGTTCCCCACTTTTCGACTGAGTAGCTGAACTTAATAGTGCCGTAGCTGTAGCCTTGTTGACCAGAGCATGGAAATGAAATTATTAAAAATTAATTGTTATACATATGTAATCTTTTCATTTCATGGAATGGTTATAAAACCTCTGCGCCACGACAAGGGCTCTTTTTGTATTTAGACATATTATACGAGGAGGAAGTCAGTCAAATTAAGTCAAATTATTGCTCTTATCTTATATATCTTATCTTGAAAATGGTGAATAATATTGACATATTTTTTATTTCCTAAAACCTTTTATTTTTTGCTGTTCTTTAGAAAAAAAAAAGAAATATTAAGAAAAAACATGAAAAACAATTTTTTTAAGCGTTATATGTGAACACCATGTGCCTTAATTAAGCATAAATATTTGCACACAATGATGCTAATAATGATTATAAATGATGTTAATACGTGAAGGAAAATACTTATACCATTTTTTACGAAAATATTATTAATACGCGAAGAAAAAACTTTGTACGTCCTTATGAAAAGACAGAGGAGTATAAAATTAGGCATTTGCGAAAAGAAGCGCGAAAGACCACTATTTTTTTAATAATGCATTAGATAAATTATACGCCTGTCGTGGCGCAGAGGCACAAGCGTGCGACTGTAAACACGACAGGTTGTGAGTTCGATTCCCACCCCAGGAAATGTAAAATTTGGTTTTTTCATTACTTGGGTTCGGTAACAAGGCAAAGCGCGGCGTTGAGTTCCGCCACTCAGCATGCAATACCTCAATTTCGCGTAAAGTGGGGAACGGAAGTGTCTTAACACTAGGTTCTCAGGTTCCCTCTGCCTACCCTGCTATATGTGGGTTACAGCGTGAACTTAAAAAAAAAAGAGTTATAAATTAAGGAACAGAAGAAATGGAAAGGTATCTGACTCTATGACTAACAGTTGTGGGTTCGAAACTATATTAATTTTCTCATTAGCTTGACAAAACTACATTTTTAATGTGGGTGTAAAGTGTAGACCTAAGCAAGAAATGTTCAAGGGTAAAAATGTAGACAATCCTATTTTTCTCACACGAATGCTTGGCTCTCTAGTCTTAACATACGAATTCTAACATATTACAGAATTATTTACATACAATGGATTAACCTAAATGACAGGTTCCATTGTATTAATATCATTACCATGTCGCTCGATTATAGTTGACTTGAGTTTAGGAGAATAGAGCAATAAATTAAAGTAGTTTCAGAATTGACGGTAAGTGAACGACTGAGTTACCGTCTCTAACATATTCTGCACTTGAATCTGAAGATGAGTAAATCTATTCTGTAAGGACAAAACAAGTAGTAGAATTCCCACTCCAGGAAATGCAAATATTAAATAATATTTTGTATTTTCATTTCCTTGCTCGTAACAAGGCAAAGTGCGGCGTTGAGTTCCGCCACTCATCAACAATGCCTCAATTCGACGGCAAGTGGGGAAGGGAAATTAAAAAGAGAACGGATGGTCTTAACATTAGGTTCTCGGGCTTCTCATCCTATAAGTTGTAGAAAGGCGGAAAGTAAAGAACACAGTGTCGTTAGTTCTCTTAGTTAGCATAAAAAAATGAAGGTATTTTTTTTTTATTTCACGCTGTATCCCGCATATAGCAGAGTAGGCAGAGGGAAGCTCAGAACCTAGTGTTAAGACACTCCGTTCTCTTACAACGATTTCGTTCCCCACTTTACGTCGAATTGATGCATTGCGTGCTGAGTGGCGGAACTCAACGCCGCGCTTTGCTTTCTTACCAAACCATTACAATGAAAAAAATCATTTCCTGCTGTGGGAATCGAACCTACAACCTGTCGCGTTTACAGTCGCACGCTTGCGCCTCTGCGCCACGACAGTCGTTTGATTATTTAAAAAAACAATAAGAAACGGAAAAGACCGTGCTAAATAAATACTTTTCTTATTTTTAATGATATGCATAATTTAAATTGTACGTTAAGAATCTTAATTATACTGTTATTTTTCATTTCTGAGTAATTTTAACTTTTTTATAAATTTATTTGATTTAAAATCGAGTTTTTTTTTGATAAAAATAAAATATAAACACATTTATATATTTAGCAAATGAACAAGTTGAACTTGACCTTTTAAATAGCTATACTCTTTTTATAGGCGCCATGTTCAGAACTTCTACATAATGTATACATTTGTTATTGTACCCGTTGACGCGGTAACAACGCGTTGCCTAGCAACGTATATATCACTTTATATACATGGAGGTCAAACCATGGTAGTGAGCGTAACATTTATTTTATTAATTTATTGTACTTTTTATGCGTTATTTAATTCTGCAATTCTTTGTTGTATAAACTATAAGTGTGCCAAGTTTCTTGCTCCTCCGTCCGCGTAATTTTGGTAAGCTGGGGTACAAAGTTTTTGATTTACGTAAAAATATGTAGATGTCATCTGCACAAGAATGCAAAAATTTATATTGCTTTAAAAAAAGAGTTCTTTACTTTGATTTGAATTCATAAAAAAATAAACGTAAGGGAGCCTAAAGTAATATAAGTTGCACTTACCAATCTTTGCATTGCAATTGCAAAGATATTTTCACGCAAAAATCTTTTGGCTTGCTTGAAAATGTTTGATTGTTGAAAATTTTTGATTTGCTTCCAAATTTGCACACGTGTCCGGATATGATAACACGATTATAATATATTTATAGCATGAATCTGATATCCTAGCCAGGATAGGAACACCTGTCGTGGCGCAGAGGCACAAGCTTGCGACTATAAACGCGGTAGGTTGTGGGTTCGATTCCCACTCAAGGAAATGGAATTTTTCATTTCCTGGAGATTGTCATAACACTAGGTTCTCAGGTTCCCTCTGCCTGCCCTGCTACATGCGGGATACAGCGTGAAGCTATGTACATGTATTTATGTATGTATTGTCAGGATAAGGAGAAAGCGTATTGCTTTCATGTTATTTTAACCAATTTAAAAAAAAAGAGGTTTTCAATTCGAATGTATTTTGTTTGTATGTAGAAAGCTATGCGGCAGCATAGCTTTTTACTGAATAAAACATATAGCTATTGCTTCAGATGTGGTCCCATTTAAATTAAGTCTTAACTTAAAAACTACTCGTCGTATCTTAATACGACGAGTAGTTTTTGAGTTATACGTAATAATTTAACTTTGTTAAATTTGTTATTATTATAAACATTTTTCACTCTAACATCACATAATAGGAGAAAAATCCCTTTTCAGCCATAAGATTCCAAAACTAATTTAGTGATCAATAATAATATTTTCTCTATTTCAGCGTGAAATCCACTTTGGACAAGCATACGGTCTCACAGAAACCGGGCCTCTAGCAGTTCTGTCAACTCCAGGATATAAAGATTATAGATCAGCTGGAAGAGCTATTCCAAACGTTGAACTACGAGTGGTGGATAATGAATTAAATAACTTAGGACCTAATGAGGTCAGAGATATTTTCTGAGATATTTTTCTGTAAATGATCATGTTCATAGTTATTAAATGAAAAAAAAAAAACAGTTTCACGCTTTTTAAGCTGAGGTGCAGGGTGAGCAGAGAGAATTTAGTGTCAAGACATTCCGTTTTCCGCCCGAAATTGTCACATCATGTAGTTGAGTGGCAAAAACCCACAAACATAGGCAAGCATAAGCATAGGCACAAATATAGACGAACGTTTGAATATCACAGCTTTACTTGTATAAAAATTATTCTAAGTTTTTTAGTTTTATGGCGGCCTTGAGTTCCGCCACTCAGCACGCAATGCCTCAATTCGGCGGAAAGTGGGAACGGAGTGTTTTACCACTAGGTTCCCCGTGCCTACCCTGTTATATGCGGGATATAGCGTGAAGCTATGTATGTATGTATGTATGAGTTTTATGAATATGGACAATATTTGTATAAAATAGCTCGGTCTAGTTTCGTGAAACCAATACCAATACCAGACTTGAGTAAGACAATAAAAATTGTGACTTTCTCTGTTGGTGGGTAAAAAATGTGATATTAAACCAAATATTTTTTTTTCAATTAGAAGATGTAACTAAATGATTAAAGTCAAATTAAAAATTACATTAATTGATAAAGCGCGGTGTTGAGTTCCGTCACTAGACACTCAATGTCTTGAATTCGGACGAAAAGCGGCGAAAAGAGTGTTTGGACAATTTCAATTTCACCCTGACTACTGCTATGGGAAATGAAACTTGAAGACTCTTTTAAATTTTTACATACAAAAGAATTATTTATTTTTCGGCATTTATTTTTCGGCGGAAAGTGGAGAACGGAGTGTTTTAACACTAGGTTCCCTCTGCCTACCCTGCTATATGCGTGATACAGCGTAAAGCTATGTATGTATGTAGGAATGCTTTATATTCGTATAAATTTACTTCACAATATGCGTTAACCATTATCGTATTGTAAAAACTTATTTAAACTGATGTGACGTCAAACGTTTGGAATCCGGAACAGAACAGAAAATCGTAAATATATCAGTGATATACAAACATAGCGAATTATTTAGCACTATGTTCACTTGACTATATGCAATATGTTTGGGAATTCCGTTTTCAGTACAGGGCTACCTATTTATATTTTTGGTTATTTTCTCATTATGTAACGGACGTAATAACGAGGTAACGAGACGAAGCGCGGCGTTGATTTCCGCTAAGCATGCAATGCCTTAATTGGGCGTAAAGAGGGGAACGGAAATGTCTCAATGGAACGGAGGTTCTTAATTCTAGGCTTTAAACTGAGAACAGTTTCCCTCTGCATAGCCTGCTATATGCCGGATACAGCTTGAAACTGGAAAAATATATAACGGGGAACAGAGTATCTTGACACTAGGTTCTCCCAACTACCCTGTTATTGAGAAAGTGTGATTCAGTATCAGCTAGGTATGTATTATTTTCATTTTCTGGAGTGATAAACGAACCAACAACCAGTCTCGTTTGCAGTCGCACGCTTGTTCTTCTATGCCACGACAGACCTTAAATACTTTTATGTAAAATACACGTTACTATGGCAATGAATATATAAAACACTAACAGGTCCACTAGTAATTAAATTATGTATATAAAGTAAATCTTAAAAGGATAACTGTTATAAAGTAAGACAATGATAATTTACCAACTACCAGTTACCAGAGAAAGCGAAAGTTAACTAAAACAAAACTGACATCAAATAAAATGCATTAAAAAGTAAAACTATTACGAATAACTTAAAAAATGTTGTCAATTAAATTTTTATGGGACTACTTTTTTGGCTCTTGATCCAAAAAGATAAAGAAATCATCAGAATTATAACTAAACTAAACTTGACACATGCTTTTTTACTGAGTGGACCAATTTTATCTTTTTTTTTTTTTAAACTTTTATTCACCTTCATGCTGTATCCCACATATAGCAGGGTAGACAGAGGGAACCTGAGAACCTAGTGTTAAGACACTCCGTTCTCTTTCAAAAATTCCTCACTTTTCGCCAAATCTCTATTTGGCTGTGCATGCCTCTGCATTGCGTGCTGAGTGGCGGAACTCATCGCTGCGCTTTGCCTTGTACCAAACCCAATGGAACTTTACATTTCCTGGAGTGGGGATCGAACCCACAACCTGTCGCGTTTACAGTCGCACGCCTGTGCCTCTACGCCACGACAGGTGTTACACCAATTTTAACAATTCTTATTTTACATGATAGCTAAACACTGATAGGGACTCATTTAAATTTCTTTAAAATCGGACGTCAAGTTTTTGAGTTATTCGTAATAATTATACTTAGTGCATTTTTTTTTAATACAGTTATCTTTTTTGTCAAAATCTTAATTTGTAATAGAATTACAACATGACATCCCTATTAAAACAGTCACTCAGAGGTGATCCTTTATTGACAATATCATTTACAAATTCATAGATATACGTAAATTATTTCATACAACATATTTCGTACAGGCCGATGCTCTGATGGCCGATGACATCAGCTCACTATAATTTTAATTACGTCACATACATCTCTCATTGTTTAAACAATATGCTTTTAAATACTTGGATATACTTGGAAATGTGAATCATAATTATTTTACAAAGGCCATCGTGGTGTAGTGGCAGCGTTAGACTGTAAACTGTAAACTGTGGTAGTTGTCGGGTCGATATCACTAGGCGTTAAATTATTTTTATTTGCCCACTCTGGTGAGATATAGCGCGGCGTTGAGTTACGCCACTCAATGCGTTATGTTTCGAATTCGGGCGGATAGTAGAAAATGGAGCACGGAATGTCTTAATGCTAGGTTCTCTCTACTTACCCGGCTATGTAAGATAAAGTATAAAGCTGCAAAAACTATTTTATACGATAACATCATGGCGAAGTCTAAATGTAAATATGTCAAATAGTTGTGAGTTCGATTCTCAGTCAAAGGAATGCTTATATTCATGTTAATACTTTTATAATGTCGTAGTTAAGTTGCGCATAGTGTTTAGTTAGTTGAGGCTATCCTGTTAAATACAGATAACAATAGATTTTATACTCAATCAAGTTACGTTTAAATTTGATTTAAATACATCGAGAATATTTTAGAAGTATTTCATATAACTTGATATTAGAAGAATTTTAACGACACGTTTTACCGTTAATACTCGAACAATCCTTATTGGGCGTAATAAAATAGTTCAAATTGTTTTGTTTATTGTTTTGTTTTGATAGATTTTGTGTTATTGATAATAATCTTAAGAATTTTAATCTTAAAAGATAAATATTGAAGAGAATTGAATTAAGAAAATTAAATCAAAAAACGCCTGTCGTGGCGCAGAGACAAAAGTGTGCAATTGTAAAGCGACAGGTTGTGGGTTCGATTCCCACTCCAGGAAATGAAGTATTTTCGTTTTCTGGGCTTGGTAACAAGGCAAAGCGCGGCGTTGAGTTCCGCCACTCAACATGCAATGCCTCAATTCGGCGGAAAGTGGGGAACGGATTTGTGGGAAAGACAAGGGAGTGTCTTAACACAAGGTTCTCAGGTTCCCTCTGCCTACTATATGCGGGATACAGCGTGAAGTTAAAAAAAAAAAGAAAAAAGAAAAAAATCTAAAAACATTACTTTCATGCATATTTTTATGTTTTATAAGCATCTTCACGCTTTATCCCGCATAGTGAGGTAGTCAGAGAAAACATAGTATTAAAACACTACATTCTCAGCACTCCGTTCAAGAGACTCTTTATCTTACCAGAGTCGAGATACTCGAATAAGAATAGAACCCACAAACAAATGTTTTTATATTCATGGTGTCCCACTGCGCACAAGAGTTTTAAGAATATGAATGATACTTTGTAATTAACTTTTTTGTGTATTGTGTAATGTGTATATTTTTATAATTTTGTTATTGTTTATTATTATTATTTATTTGATATTATTGAAATGGTTAATATTTGTTGTTCTTAAATTATTGTGTATGTGCTTCTATTGGAATTATTCTGGAAATAAATAATTTTATTAATTTATTTAAATTAAAGACGTTCGGTTCCGAAGATAAAGATCTAAAATAACAGAATTCATAATTATAAAAACTTATCTACACATTTCTTTCAGTTAGGTGAATTACTTATCAAAGGTCCAAACGTTATGAAAGGCTACAATAATAATGAAGAGGCTAATCGTCAAATCTTCGTTGAAAAGAACTGGTTGAGATCAGGAGATCTAGCAAAAATAGACGAAAATGGAGCTGTCACTATCGCTGATCGATTAAAAGAATTAATTAAGGTAAATTATCTGGTATTAACGCCTGATATTAACGCCTGTCGTGGCGCAGAGGCACAAGCGTGCGACTGTAAACGCGACAGGTTGTGGGTTCGATTCCCACTCCAGGAAATGTAAAATTTAGTATTTTCATTTGTTGGGTTTGGTAACAAGGCAAAGCTCGGCGTTGAGTTCCGCCACTCAAAACGCAATGCCTCAATTCGGCGGAAAATGGGGAACGGAATTGTTGGAAGAGAATGGAGTGTCTTAACACTAGGTTTTCTGGTTCCCTCTGCCTACCCTGCTATATGCTGTTGTTACAGCGTGAAGTTAAAAACAAAATTCTGGTAAGATAAAGTGCAGAGTTAAGTTCCGTTACATAGTAAACAATATGTCGATTTTGGGTGGAAAGAGCGGAACGGTGGTTTTGGTATTATTGAAGTTTTTTTTTTTATGTATATTTATTCTGATCACTACGGACACGTGGTCCGTAACTTTCTAATCACTATATTTTCATATTACTTAACTAAGCTTAGGATATAAGATAAATATTTTTTTATCCAAAGAGAGTCCAAGTATTTTAGTTGTCTACTTAATATTACTTAACATTACTCAACATCACTTAACATTACTTAACATTACTCAATATTATTTAATATTACTCAAAATTACTTAATTATTGAGGTTAGGTATCTCTTAGATAAATCGTAAAGGGGACGGGAAAAAAGTGAATATAATATTTACTATATTTTTTTAGATTAAAAAACTGAAGAAAAACAAACAGGATTAGTAAAATAAACAAAAAATAAATTTATATGTTCGTTAAATGCATAGTACTATATATTCGTAGTAATAGAGACTCAACTCTGCTAATGATTAATGATTTTAAAGTCATATATCATAATTAATAATGGCGAGCAGGACCTAGCGACTGCATCAACTTTAGCTAAATGCATTATTATTTCGGTCTAGGCATGAGACCTAGACCGAAATAATTTAATTTTTAAGCGATGAAATAAATCAGTGAGAGAAAATAGTTCATCAATATTCAAATTCAAATAATTTTATTCAAAGTAAGAAGTTGCATGCTTCATTTTTTGAACATCAAATAATTTACCACCGGTTCACTAAATTTAATGCCTCAGACCTGAGAAGAACCGCAAGAAATTCAGCAGGACTTTTTTCTTATTTTTGTTTTCCTCAGGCAATACTTTACAATTATTTATTAGTGATACATTTGAAATAGACTGGAGCGAGCATTTCATTCCCAAGGCGTGTTATCATTTATAAAATCATTAATTAAGTAATACCTTTAAAATATAAATTAATATATTACAGGTAAACGCTTATCAAGTACCTCCAGCAGAGCTAGAAAGTTTGATAAAAGAACATCCTGCAGTACTAGATGCAGCCGTAATTGGTATACCAGACAGTACAACAGGAGAAAAACCTAAAGCATTCGTGGTTCCACACAAAGACGTTAACGTTACTGAGAAAGATATTATGGATCATGTCACTGAAAGAGTGTCACCATATAAAAGACTAAAAGAAGTGCAATTCGTTGATACCATTCACAAAAATCCTACTGGAAAAATATTGAGAAGGTTACTTCTAGAAGATCATATAAAGAATCAAAAGTAGATATTTGTAACTTATCATAATAAGTTAAGTATCCCATAGGATAAGAATTCTATATTAATACGTGAAGCAAAAACTTTGCACCCTTTTTTACGAAAATTGCGTGGACGGAGGAGCATGAAACTTGGCAACTATAGTTTATATAGCGAAGGAGTGCAAAATGACAATGTCATTTTTAAATATATAAAATTAATAAAATAAATGTTACACACACTATCATGGTTTGACATCCATGTTTATATAATGTGACATATAAGTTGCTAAACCACGCGTTGTTAACACGTCATCGGGTCACTAGTTAATATTATAAGCCTAAGTGTAAGTGTAAGAATTACAATCACGTTGTTTCAAAGAAGCAGGTATTTCAAATTAGAATAATGTTTTATAATGTGTTATATATTTTTATGGTATTCATCTATGGGTAGGTTCATTTAACTGTTACGTAATTACTAATTACTAACGAATAATTAGTAAAATATGGGAGAAAATAAAGCATTCTTGTTATTATTTTTTTTAGCTTCACGCTGTATCCTGCGTATAGCAGGGTAGGCAGAGGGAACCTGAGAATCCAGTGTTAAGAACTAACCCTACATAACTAAGCATTAAAATTATTAGGTTTTATCATGAGAACTACAAAAGAATTTAAAAAATCATCAACAAAAATAGTGCTGTTTAATTCAATTATACGTAGCAGACTGGAGTATTGTACTGTTGCATGGAATCCTCAATATCAAACACATAGAGATAGGATAGAAAGAACACAAAAGAAATTTTTACGGCAATTAGCTTACAGAGACAATGTGCTACAAAAAAACAAAAACTATAATGATCGCCTAAAATACTATAAATGTCTGTCTCTATCTAATCGTAGAAATTTGTTAGATCTTTGTTTTTTACATAAAATTATAAATGCACAAATCAATAGCTCAAATTTGATAAGTAGAGTAGGATTGACGGTACCAAGATGTAATATTAGACATCACCGTAAAAAGAAACAAATTTTTAAACAGCGATTTGCTAGGACTAACCTAGGCAAGAACGCCCCAATAAATAGAATAATTATTAGTTATAACACTATATGTAATAAAGGAGACATAGATATTTTCCGACAGTCTGCTTTGTCTTTCAAAAATGAAGTAAAGAAAACTTTTACTGTTTAATTTTAATTATACTTTAATTTTCAATTATATATATTTTTTGTGTGTGCTTAATGTTAAGGTAATTTTTTTTGTCATTATCACTGTATTTTATTTTATTTTTTCAGTTTTGTTGTTTATTTTTTTCTTTTTATTTTTATATTTTTGGTTTTGTTGTTTAATTATTGTATGTGAGTTTCGAATTAGAACTGTACTGTTTTGTTTCTTTTTTTAATAGTTTTATATAACTGTATTAAGCATGTCATGTTAGCCTGTAAGTGAGGTATACAATAATTGTAATATTGTATACAGCGTTGGCTTCCTAAATAAATAAATAAATAAATAAATAAATAAATAAATAAATAAATAAACCCTCCGTTCTCTTGTTTGGTAAACTAATAATTAAGATTTTAACATAAAAAGAAAACAACTTCAAAGAAAATGCTCTAAATAGTACAATTATTACGAATACTCATAAACTACTCCTTAGATCTTAACTAAATTTAAATGGACATAAAAAGTACTAGCGAATCATAAAAATTGGTTTACCCAGTAAAACTCGGTATTGGTTTACACAGTAAAACGCGGTAACAAACATAGAAAATACCGTCGAAATAATAACCCCTACTCCTTGTTTGAAGTCGGTTAAAAGAAAATGAAAGGAACACGGTTTTTTTAAAATTTTTTAGTTACACTCATTTATATAAACGCCTGTCATGGCGCAGAGGCACAAGCGTGCGACTGTAAACGCGACTGGTTGTGGGTTCGATGCCCAACCAAGTAAATGGAATTTTTCATTTCTTGGGTTTGATAACAAGGCAAAGCGCGGCATTGAGTTCCGCCACTCAGCACGCAATCCCTCAAAACGAAATGTGAAAAGTGGGGAATGGAGTGTCTTAACACTAGGTTTTCAGGTTTCCTCTACCTACCCTGCTATTTGCGGAATACAGCGTGAAGCTAAAAAAAAGACCCCAGTTATAGCAAGTCACACACAAGTAAATACCAAAGCTTCTTAAAACGTCGTAAATTCTGTAAAAAATAACTCCTTTACTACTTTTACAAATAATAAGTTTTGTGGACATTTTTGGTTATTGCTCAGCTTGCTTTCCTCAAACTCGTGTGGAATATCACGTTTTGCAATTCTTTATAATATACATCGTCAAGGACGTAAACCAGTATTTATGATATATAACACTTTAACATGCAAATGTCAATAATCTATGATTCTTTTGTTTTTCATGAAGAACAAGTTAATTTTAAACTAGACAAAAATTAGATACTATTTTATTTAATTAAAAAGATAATATTTTAATCGTTTTCTATTATTGAAACTTACAATTTAATAATAATGAAATATTATTAAATTATATATTTACAGTTGCACGCTTGGGCCTCTGCGCCACAGGCGTTCTTTCCTGAGTTGGGAATTACAAATAATTTTAATATAGTCAGTCAGTATAGTCTCAGAACCAATGTTTACAATGAGATTGGTATCTCATTGTAAAAATGGGTTAATGGATAAACGCGTCAGGTTGTGGGTTCGATTATCACTCCAGGAAATTATTATTTTCATTTCCTTTGTTTGGCAACAAGGCAAAGCGCGGCGTTGAGTTCCGTCACTCAGCACCCAATGCCTCAATTCGACGGAAAGTTGGCAACGGAAATCTTAAGAGAACGGAGTCTTAACACTAGGTTCTCAGGTTCCCTCTGCGTACACTGCTACATGCGTGATTCGGTGTGAAGCGAAAAAAGAGAGAAATATAAATAAAATGATTTAACAAATAAAATATTTTAAAAGAAATTTCGAGAATTCCTTTTTTAGAGGTTCCCCACACTCGCCAATAAGCATACATGCCAAATTTCAGCTTCCTATGGCTAGTAGTTTCGCCTGTACGTTGTCTGTGAGTCACTTAGTAATACAAGTGTTTTATATATAATATATCTTTTAGCTTCACCTGTATCTCGCATATAGCAGTATAGGCAGAGGTCACCGGAAAACCTAATGTTAAGACACTCCGTTCTCTTTTAACATTTCCGTTTCACACTTTCCACTGAATTGAGGCATTGTGCGCTAAGTGGAGGAACTTAACGTCACGCTTTGCCTTGTTACTAGAGCGAGGTAATGAAAATACTAAATATTATTCAGTTTCGTCATTTCATGGAGTGAGAATCGAACCTACAACCCGTCACGCTTACAGTACGCTTGTAGCTCTGCGCCACGATGGTATTATATTCATATAGATAAATTAATTATTTATGAAATGTCTTGGTTTTACCAGTTAAAGCAATTTCTTAATGAGCAGAATGAGTCTGGTGATGATTAAATCTTAATCAAAGATGTATTTATGTTTATGTTTATATATGTATATAACGGTATGGTTCTACATAGTATGAGTTTAATTATAAATATGGTAATTGATTCTTTTAGATTATTTATAAAGGTAAGCAGAAAGTAAGGAAATTATTAAAATTTTTACAATAAAGAAAACCGAATTTAAATAAAATGTACTTAAAAGTCAAATTATTACGAATAACTCAAAAACTACTCACCAGGTTTTCACTACATTTAAATGGGACAACATCAGAAGCACTAGCTATCATATAAATCACCGAAATTGGTTCACCAAACAAACAGTTATAAAAAAAAAGGAACTGAAAGCCTTTTCCTTTTTTGAAGTCAGTTAAAAATAACACTTATTTTTTTTAACTTTACGCTGTAACCCGCATATAACAGGGTAGGCAGATTTAAGTTTGGCATGTAGGTTCCTTGAGCAATAGGGGAGCACGGAGTACTAAAAGAGAATTTCTCGAAATTTCTACGGGAACGGAAAAAAACTGTTACATCTTATACTCCATATAAACGAAGTCACGGGCAGCAACTAATACTCAATATATAAAATAAAATTCATAATAAATAACATATGTATACAAGTATTATATCTAAACAAACACACATTGATGTCTAAATATTTCTATATAAAATTATTCATAGTTTTTTAAAATGTATAATTTGGCACAGAATTAGCATTTCGCATTCCATTTACGTAACATCTTTCTAGGCGCCATTGTTATTATAAGGATTTTCCGCGTCGCCTTATATGTAAATTTTTGTCAGTCCTCGCATTCTTTCTATCTGATATCTATATATAAATACGTGAAGCAAAAACTTTGGATACATTTTTACGACAATTACGCGGACGTAGGAGCATGAAACTTGGCCCACTTATAGTTTATATAGAGAAGGAGGGCAGAATGCTAATATATTTTTTTTAAATAATGCATAAAAAGTATATTAAATTAATAAAATAAATGTTACACACACTACCATGGTTGGACATCCATGTTTATATAAAGTGACATATACGTCACTACGCAATGCGTTATTAAGGCATTTACGGAGACTAGTTAATATTAACTATAATAATATAAGACACCTGTCGTGGCGCAGAGATAGAAGCGTGCGACTGTAAGCGCGAGAGGTTGCTGGTTCGATTCCCACTCCAGGAATTGTAAAAGTTTAGTATTTCCTGGAGTTGGTAATAAGGCAGAGCGCGGTGTTGAGTTCCGCCACTCAGCGCGCAATGTGAGGCATTGCGTTTGGCGGAAAGTGGGGAACGGAGTGTCTACATTAGGTTTTCAGGTTACCTCAGCTTACCCTGCTATATGCGGGATACAGCGTGAAATTAAAAAAAAGAAAAAAAGGCTCATCATTTGACTGTAGTTTTAGGTGCGAACCATTTTTCTGGATGGACAATCATCATCAATTTTCATAATTCATTTTTCTGAAATGTAGGTGTGACAGTGTTTTTGATGTGTTTCTATTCAAACTTGGTTAAGTCAGATATCATTATTATATGATGAGTAGTTTTGAATTATTCGGTATAATTTTACTTTTTAGTGCATGTGATCGATTTTCTTTTTTTTGTTACAAACATACGTACTTCGCTTCACGCTGCATCCCGCATATAGCAGGGTAGGCAGAGGGAACCTAGTGATAAGACAATTCGTTCCCAACTTTCCGCCGAATTGAGGCATTGGGTGCTGAGTGGCGTAACTCAACGCCGCGCTCTGCCTTGTTTCTTATTTTTTGTTAAATTATAATTATTGTTACACGTAACCTTAACAGTTAGTTCATGTTCAAGATATTATAACTATTCTATACTGTGAACAAAATCAGGAAATACATATAAAAGAATTACGTAGAAAATTCTTAGAGATAATATATTCTATTATTAATAATAATGTTTTCCTAGAATATTATGACTATAAAACACAAGATAAAGTCTTTTGTTTAAGACTATTATTATAATACAAATTAAGGTATTATAGTTCAGTGGTAAGATATATGAGGTAACAGAGTCATATTCAGTTAAAAATAGCCTTCGTAATATTTAGTAAATACTAAAAATGAAAATTCATTCCCCGGGTCTGGTAATAAGGCAAAGCGCGGCGTTGAGTTCCGCCACTCGGCACGCAATGCCTCAATCCGGCGGAAAGTGGGGAACGGAAATATTGAATGAGAACGGTGTGTCTTAACACTAGGTTCTCTGGTTCCCGCTGCCTACCCTACCACTTTCCGCCGAATTGAGGCATTGCTTGCTGAATGGCGGAACTCAACGCCGCACTTTGTCTTGTTACCAGAGCAAGGTTATGAAAATATATTAAATATATTAATTATTATAAATATTTACAACCTGTCGCGTTTACAGTCGCACGCTTGTGCCCCTGCGCTACGATTGGTCTCTTATATTTAAATTATTTTCATTTCTCCGCTCTAGTAATGCAAAACACAGTGTTTAATTCCGTCGCTTAAACCATAGTGTCTTGAATTCAGACACTAACTAAACATGCCTTGACAGCTGAAAAAGGAGAACGGAATATTTTGACACTGGAATGTAAATACAAGGAGTTCTTTTTTTATTCACATATCATCAAGGTAATAAAATAAAGTAAACTAACGCGAAATATTTAAATAAATAAAAATACACCAAGCTTTTAAATATAAGTAGGTAAGCTTTAAAGAGGCAATGCCAAATTCAATCGTTTACATTGAATTCCTTTTAAAGTTTAGGATTCATTTGTACAATGTGTATTATAAAATTAATGCACATATTAAACATTTCTAGTAAGTTTTTGTTTTTTTAAAAACATTTGCGAATGAAAATCGAATCTGTGACCTGTAATAATGTTTTTTGACTCGTATACTTCGTATCTTTTTTTTTTCGTATCGTATATATTTTGATATGTATTTGATACCTTAAAATATATAATATAAAATATATATGGTAAAAATTATAAATACATATGTGTAACAAGGCAAGCCGCGGCGTTGAGTTCCGCTACTCATCAGCATTCGCTTTATGCAATTAATTCGGCGGAAACTAGGGAACGGGTGTTAAAAGAGAACGGAGTGTCTTAACACTAGGTTCTCAGATTCCCTCTGCCTACCCTGCTATGTGCGTGACATATACAGCGCGAAGCTAAAAAAATATCTTCACTGGATGCCAAAGTGAATATAGCTCAAAATATTTATAGCTGTTAAATTCAATTAATTGTTAATAATCAAGGAATAACGTACCAAATATTTTTCTATCAATCAAAATCAAAATATTATTTATTCAAATACAAATTACAAGCACTTTCATCTCAACTAACAAAAAGATGTCAGGATTATTAATCCTATTAATATAAGCTACCACCGACTCGGAAGGCAGTTCTTTTGAGAAGATCCGGCAAGACACTCAACAGTTGCTCTTTTCAAATATAATTTTAAAATAAATTATATAGGTATATTAAAAATTCTTCTCTTAGGTATAATAAAAATTAATATACAGAACCACCAAAATTTTAAAAATAATCAAACTTAGCAGGTTGAACGATTTTCCTTGAGAGGAATTCCAAAAAGAATTTGAAAACAAGGTATTATGTGCTCGTGATATCTATAAAAAGTTGTAAACGAGATGGGTTATGCCAAATATATATGGCGCCAACATTTTAATGTTAATTTTTTGCTAAATATATTAAAATGGAAGAAACATATACTTATATAAATTAATGAAGCTTATCTAATTCTTAAAGGTACGTTGTAGTACCTAGTTGTAGTAGTATCATATACCTACTATTAACTAGCTGTATCTCCAGACTTCGTTTGTATGGTCTATAAAAAAAAATCCAATAGTTCTAAAAGCCCATATTTTCCCATTTTCGTAGAAATTTCGATAAATCCTCTCTTAGTGCTTTCCCTCACTACCCAAGCTTACATGCTAAATATTAGCTTTCTATGGCCAGCAGTTTCGCCTGTACGTTATCTGTCAGTCACTAAGTAACGGAAGTGTTTTATATATATATTTAACTTCACGCTGTAACCCGCATGTAGCAGGGTAGGCTGAGGGAACCAGAGAACCTAGTGTTGAGACACTCCATTCTCTTTTAACAATTCCGTTCCCCACTTTCCGCCGAATTGACGCATTGCGTGTTGAGTGGCGGAACTTAACGCCACGCTTTGCCTTGTTATCAAACCCAAGAAATGAAAATACTAAATTTAACGAACCCACAACCTGTCGCGTTTACAGTCGCACGCTTGTGCCTCTGCGCCACGACAGGCGTTATATTATTATTAATGTCTTTATTTTTGCAACTGATCAAAGTTACTTGTAACATGCCTTTATTGGCTTATCTATCCATTAATTACACGTGACAGGTCGAGAAAATAATTGCAGTTTCATGTTTTATCCCATACAGCCAAAGGGAACCTAGTGTAAAGCAGAGCGAATTTTAACAAAAAATAAGAAAACTAAAGAAAATGCTAAAAAGCATTATTACGAATAACTCAAAAACCACTGGTCAAAACATAACTAAATTCAAATGAGACCACATTAGAAGCACCAGCTTACATATAAAAAAAACGTCATAATATCATATAAAAAAATCGTAAAAAACTACAATCGAATTGAAAACCACTTTGTTCGAAGTAGGTTAAAAATAATTGTAAGCGAGAAATTTATTTACAATTCTCATTATTTTTTAACTAATAAATTAAATTACATTAGTAACTTTAGTACCGTACTCATATATTTTTAAACAGTGTTTACTGCTTTAAATGAACATAACAAACACACAATTTAAGTAGCGGTCTTTGAACTCGTAATTTCGCCAATTTTAAACCGGACCTCGCTTTTGGTAAAAAAAATAAGGGTCCAAGAGAAAAAGAACGCATTCCGATAAAATGTGTAGGTGGATATTTACTATTTATTTATTTTAACTTCACGCTGTATCCCGCACAAAGCAGCGTAGGCAGAGGGAACCAGAAAACCTAGTGTTAGGGCACTCCGTTCTCTTTTAACATTTCCGTTTCCCAGTTTCTGCTAAATTGAGGCATTGTGTTGTTGAGTGGCGGAACTAAACGCAGCGCTTTGCCTTGGTTTTTCATTTTCTGGCGTGAGAATCGAACCCCCAACCTGTCGTTAAAGTCGCGCGCTTGTGCTTCTGCGGTACGACAGTTATCTGTTTGCTATTTACTTAAGCATTGCTAGATATTGCTTTTATTAAATAAATCTTTTCAGCTTCACGTTGGGAACGGAAATTTTAATAGAACGGAGTGTCTTAACACTAGGTTCTTATATTCCTCTGCCTTGTTATGTGCGAGATACAGCGTGAAGCTAAAAAAAAGCTTCATGATTTATTCCGTATAGCAGGATAGAAAGAACATAGTCAAGCCACTCCGTTATCAACATTTCATCAGAATTCGAGACATTTTGTGTTGAATGGCGGAACTAAACGCCGTGCTTTGTCTTTTTAGAGCGGAGAAATAGAAATAGTCTATATATTATAAAATAAAGTACCTAAAAGCTGTCTGTCTGTATGTGATAGATTTTCTGTAAATCATGTTATCAAATGTGACACATTGATTTCTATGCGGGCGAAGACACAGGCACAGCTAGCTTAAATATAATTCCCACATTCCCTCGAGCGGGAATGAAACCCATAACCAACCGCGTTTACAGTCAGATAGTTCCGCTGCGCTACGAAGGCCTCTATTTTAATTAGAGGAAAATTGTATAATGCATGCAATATTTACGATTATCTGTGACAAATTAATTTCTATTATATTTGATTTATTAGCTTAGTATTATGTCATTACAGAAAGTTTTTAAGTTACATCATTTATATGAATTTAAAATGTAAAGAGAATGACATGAAATATGGGTTTAAATATTGAATGTTAATAAATCAAAGTTTTATTCAAAGAGTAATATTGTATTTTTAAGGACAATTTAGTATTTTCTCGCTGCGAGTATATTAATGTTATAAAGCGTAATTTCTTCACAATCGATTTTTTCTGACTGAACAAGTAAAAATTATATATTTCTTTTAACTTCATGCTATATCCCGCACATAGAAAAGTAGGCAGAGGGAACATAAGAACCTAGTGTTAATATATTCACGACCTTTGACGTGAATTCGCGTCATTTAAAATTCTATTCATCATCATTAATCACATCATTTTAAATTATTATATTATATATATTTTAACATTGATATTTCAAAGCAAATTTTATACTTTTTATCCTCCCACTGACGATACAGGTTTGCGGCAACCAGCTTCCTAATTTCATGAACTTTGCTAGTGCACAGAATTGTATCGTAGAAAATTAGCCGGTCGTGAATGTGTTAAGACACTTTGTTCTCTAATGATTCACCACTTTCCGCTGAATTAATACACATATACTTTTTTTGGCAGAAAATGGGGAACGAAGTGTCTTAACACTAGGTTCCCTCTGCCTACCCTGCTAAATGCGGGATACAGTGTGAAGCTATGTATGTACTTTTTTTAAAATACTTATATAAATATCTACATCTTAGCATAGCCTTATACGTATAAAACAAAGTATTAAAATATTTTAAAAGATGAAGAAAGTGCGTTGGCGTGATATACGATTATTATGACGTTTTTTTTATGAGATACTCAGATTTGTGTGTATAAATATTTATAAATTTCACTCTTTCTGGGTTTCGGCCGGTTGACGGACGCTAAGAATTTAGCTGGGTTTTTCACATACATTTTGGTCATTGCGATTTCACTCGAATAACTCTTATGGGTGTGTAATGAATAGGACTAAATATACGTGTATACGTGAATAAGTCATAATAACGTAGTGGAACGTTGGACTGTAATGTTTGACAGGTTGTGGGTTCGATTCCTGCTCCAGGAAATGAAAGTATTATATAATATTTAGTATTTTCATTTCCTCGCTCTGGTAACAAGGCAAAGCACGGCGTTGAGTTCCGCCACTGAGCACGCAATGCCTCAATTCAGCGTATTACCTATTCACCATATATTGCTATAATATGAATTATACATAATAATTACACACATCTGTGTGATTACTACTACTTAGGTACTATGTATTTATCCTTTAAGAATGTGAATGGATAAGACATATTTTAACTGCTAGCATTAGTTCTCAGCACTCAACATGAAATTAAGTAAGTGGACAAATGAAATAGACACAATGAGCAAGGAGAGTAAGATTTATATATAACAATTATAAAATATAATGTTGCCAATAAAGAAAAAATAACATATTATGCAAAATAACTTAAATATACTCTTCCGAGTGGGAATCGAATCTACAACCCAACGCGTTTAATTATAAGCTACACCACTACGCTACGATGACCTCAAATAAATACTTAAATAATTAAAAACATAACATATTATATGCCTCAATTCAGCGGAAAGTGGGGAACGGAAATTAAAAGAGTGTCGGAGTGTCTTAACACTAGGTTCTATGGTTCCCTCTGCCTACCCTGCTATGTCCGGGATACAGCGTGAAGCTAAAAAAAAACATTTTTTAATGGCGCCTTATATTTATCAGATCTAAGGTAAGCACGCGGATATTGTAAAAAAAAACACTCATATAATAATAAATGTGACATTTTTGTTTACATCTATAAGATGAATCACTAGTAATTCCCAAAACCTCGCATTCCACTGTCGAGCGTCCTTCATAAGGGCACCTGCATACGAAGCGACAATACGTCACATAATGAATATTAATTTCCAATGCCTTGATAACAGCTACTGTATTTTAAAATCAAGTATGTTAAATCGTAAAATATGTTAATATTGTAATATTAATTAATAAAAATATAGGTATAATTATATTATTTGATTTTTGTATGTAAACATTTTTTTATTTGAAGACAGTAAATAAATAAGGTAGTTTGAAAATTAGACAAGTTTTTAGTTGTTATTTCGTTGATTTCTACTTTTATTTTTTCTAACACGTAAAGTATGTAAATACTGGCAATAAAGTAAAAATTTAGCTTCTTGTTTACCAGACACTTATCTATTATAGCTAAATTAAACAAAATCTTTATAATTTTTGATCCATTTGCTATTCTGATAATAATATAGCTTATGCAGCTATATTATTCTACAGCTTAATCAAAATCAGTTTAGTAAATTTGCATGAAATCGTAACAAGCACCCACTCATCCGTTCTTCATTCCTTACAAACTTTCGCTTTTATAACGTTAGTAAAATATCAAAACGTAAGTATATACATAAACGTTAAAATAACCAGTAGTCCCATATAATATATTTTATTACACGAAAATAACTTTTAACCTTTCAAACACAATACAATCGGTTACATTATTAAGTAAGGACGCTGTCATTAATATTAATTGAGATGTTTTGAATGATTGTCGTAATAGGCATATTATTGTCATTTTTAGAATCAACTCTAATAAATTATAGAACCGCAGAATATTTGATATGTATTCGCGAAATATAAAATATGAATCATTTAAATCACTTCCTTGATAAAAATTTAAATTAGGCATTGTCTGATCGGTTTTTGGTTAAAATAATATTGTGTGTATCATTTATTATTGTAATATAGGAAAATTTTTACATTTATTACATTTGATATAAATAATATAGCTTGTTGTATTGAATTTTGGTTATTTTCATTTTATTTTAGGATTTTTTATATGTAGTTTTAAAAATAATGATTCCAATTCGTCATTGATTTCATTTTTCAATAGAGTACATACTTCACAAATAATTAAAATTTTGACTATAAAAAAAAAAGGAATTCTTATTAAATATTTCATTAGACTTAACAAATATTTTTTAATTTTACGAATATCGTAACTAAATTCAAATAAGACTACATCAAAAGCATTAGCTATCATTTTAAAAAAGAATCATCAAGATTGGTTCACCCACTAAAAAGTCACTCAGTCGAATTTAAATTAAAACTTACTTCTATTTCAAAATTGGATAAAACCAATACATTATCACCAAACCCAAACCCAAACACAGATATAAATACGTAGTAAAATATTGTAAACAATCTAATAATTATTATTTATAGTAATAATACAGTCGCCAATGTGCCGGCGGCCGAGCGTCAATAAAAACAAGACGCAGATAGCTATCCGACCAGTCTTGACCAGAATTCGTATAGTCCTTGACGTTAACACGTTGAATAAGAAAGATGATATCGAGAATTGTGTGTTTCGTTCTGATAGTCGGAGTGGTGAATGCCGCCACGTTTATTGATATAAATCCAAAGAAACCTAAGGAGTTTGGTAAGTTCAATTTGATTTTTTTATTAAAAAGAACGTTTAAGCTTTTTTTTATAAAACAAGGTAGAGTAGAGGGTAGAGAGATTTTTATAGTGTCAAAACACTCCGTGTTCCATTTTATACTGTACTGCTTAGCAGAGTATTTATTTACTTTCATGTATACCGTTGTACTGTTTTACTCTTATATTTTTTTTAACAAGGCAAAGTGCGGCGTTGAGCTCCACCACTCAACACGCAATGCCTCAATTCGGTGGAAAGTGGGGAACGGAATTGTTGAAAGAGAACGGAGTGTCTTAACACTAGGTTTTCTAGTTCTCTGCTATATGCGGGAAACAGCGTGAAGTTAAGAAAAAAAAATTGATTTTTTTCTTCAAAAATGTTTTGGCTATTGACATTTAACCTAGTGAAATAGTATTGATGCCTTACTATTTACAAAGAAAGAGAAGAGCGATGTTGCCACGTGTGGCAGACTTTAGTTTCTGTTTGATTATTTAAAATATGCTTACAAATTAATTTGTATAATTAAATTTTTTTTAGATTAAAATATAGCTATAAGTTTCTTAAGATCAAAGTAATTTTGACAGTCTGCAAAATTAATGATTTTCATTGTTATTAAGTTATTGGATAGTAATGATATGTATTTACTATTATATATTGACAATCAACGATCAAAGGTGACTTATTTACGCAAACATTATTGTTTTTAGAAGTTACAAAGTTATGACTTTGTATATGTATAGGGCAGAACTATATATGTATAGGGCAGAACTATTTCTCGTTAAAACAGTAATAGAATGCTTATGTATATATATTTATAGTGATTGACGCAATTTGGGAAAATACGTTTTTATAATATGTTTTGCTTATTCTTGTAAACGTACCTACTAAAATAAAAAAAGGGTAAGAACTTTGTTTTCAAAATATAATTATTGTTTATTGGGTGGTGATACTACGTTCTCCTAATATTATAAATGCGAGAGCTTGTGAGAATGGATGGATGTTTGCTTTTTCACTTAAAACTACTAAACAAATTTAAATGAAACTTGAAAGTTATATAGCTTGTGCACCAGAATAACAGACAGGGTTATATATTTAAATGAATTATGTGTAATTTGGACATAATATAATAATAAGCATCTAGTTTTATATGAATTTGAAATAATATAGTAACTTATTCCAACGTTATTGAAGCAGAATTATGTGTATTTGATGTTGATTATAACTATGGTTATGGGTAACCACCGGACTCAGGGTAAATTTAGATATTACTCAGACTAATGCTCAATGTCAAGACACTCAATTTGCTGCTTTCTGTCTAAATTCGAGACATTGCATATTAAGTGGCAAAACTTGGCGCTTTTTTACCGGAGCGGGGAAATTAAATAAAATTAAATATAATCATTACCCAGAATGGGAATCGAGCCCACTACCAATCACGTGCGAGTGTGTATGTTCAGATGTTCCACTCAACCTTCTATTTATTTCAATATATGAGTAACAATTAAATAAATAAGTTACGCAAAAATAACAAAAAACATATGACGAATTGATGATTTTTGTTCTGAGAAATGATTAAACACACTTCGGTCACGGTCAATTAAATTTAATTTCATACGTATGTGGTATGTTCACATATATTCGTATATCGGTAATTTGTAATTGTAGGTAAATTTAACGTGAATTCATAACTCCTTTATATATTATTTTATATAATATTAATTTATTTGTCATAAAATTAACATTTTAACAAAAAAGAAAACTGACTTTACATAAACTTTAAATAAACGCGACAAGTTGTGGGTTCGATTTCCACTCCAGGAAATGTTAGTATTTTCATTTCCTGGGTTTGGTAATAAGGCAAAGCGCGGCGTTGAGTTCCGCCACTCAACACGCAATGCCTCAATTCGGCGGAAAGTGGGGAACGGAAATATTATAAAAGAACAGAGTGTCTTAACACTAGGTTATTTGGTTCCCTCTGCCTACCCTGCTATATGCGGGATACAACGTGAAGCTAAAAAAATACTTCCAAAGACGCGCATAACAACAAGCAGTTAAAATTTAATTTTATTTATACTAAAATCGTAAATTACTTTAATTTGATTTCATAAAAAACGTGAATCCGCTTTGTATGGCGCCATTGTATACTAAAATTAGATTTATTTTATCATTAAAACGTCTGAACTGAGCCCTTGACCCGATAACCTATGTAAATTGTATCTACGTATGTATATACATAATTTTATCATGTACTATTGGTACTAGTGTCCTTGTATCTCATAAAAATATATGAACATTAGTTATATTCATATATTCCGTTTTTATCATTAAGATTTTAACAAAAAAAGAAAACTGACTTCAAAGGAAATGCAATAAAATGTTATTTTATTACGAATAACTCAAAAACTACTCATTAGATCTTGCTAAGTGGATTTACATATAGGTATAAATTTTTTTTAAATATTATTAGGCGTTAGGACTGCTTAATAAAGTGAATAATTTAATAAGTGAAAGAAATTCAAGCCAATAAAACACTTTTAGGTCAAAAACACAAAAATAATATTACAGCAGAATTTACATTACAAAATTAAAAAGGCCTGCCTTAAACATTTGTATTACGAATCAACTTCGCCTAGTACTAATATTACAAAAATTACTAGAATTAAAATTACTAC
>JAKGSA010000904.1:46629-68661 GCA_033558755.1 Philaethria dido
TCGTCACAAACTTTTCGCATATATAAAATTAAGATACAAAAGTTACCTTAAAGTACATTCTTTCTCATTGATATGACATGAAATATGATATAACCAAATATTCAGTGTATCGATTACAATTAAAACCGCTTTCTTGAAAAACCTCTTTAAAAGCAGAAACGACGTTTTAAATACTTACACGTTGTCAAACTGTCAGTGAGCCTATAAAAAAATAAACGCGGTAATTAAAGCTACAGATAAAATATTATATTTTTTTTGAAGTTAAGACTGTACAGGGTTGCCATAATATATACGATTTATTGTTTTTTTTTTAATTATAAAATATGTATGTATGTGTTTATGTAATTATTTATAAGGTTTCTTTTTTTTACATTTATATATCACTTGGTTAAGTAATAAAGTGTGAAATAAATAAAATTAATTATTTCAATTTTTACTGACTTTTTAATCTATACTAATATTATAAAAAGGAAACCTTTGTATTTTTGTATGTTTGTATTGAATAGGCTCAAAAACTACTGAACTGATTTCAAAATTTCTTTTACCATTACTTAGAGGTATTCTTCCGAATCCGTATAGGCTATATTTTATCCCGGAAAATAGATAGGATTTTTCGTGGTAGTGAAAATTGTGGAGTAAGTCGACGAAAAAACTGCCCTACGTTAATGATTCTCGCGAACGCTGTCTAAGTGGTTAGAGATGTATGGTTGACTTCTATAGAAAAGTTGTAGAACTCAATAATGCCTACAAAAAAGTCCGCGATAGTATAAATAAAACATTTATATTTTAGCCATTATAACCACTTTTCTTCAATTAGAATAAAAGTAATTAAAATAATTAGCCTATGTTTATTGAACATATTATCGTCAAATATTAATCCTCATCCAAATAAACTATTTATTGAGCAAGATTGTTTCAATAGCTATAAAATTACTTTTTATTAATTTCAATTGGACAATCCATTCAAAAGATCTTACGAATTTAAAATTGTAATTGGTATTAAAATGAATGATGGTCGCCGGCCGATATGTGTCGCACGGCAAAACCGCAGGGGAGGGGGGTGCACATCTATGAAGCAGATTGCTCTCTACTCAGCGGACTTAATGGACTTATAAAAAACTTTTTTTTCGGAGATAAGCTCTCCGAAAAATAAATGTCCACTCGTGCGAAGCTGGGGCGGGTCGATAGTAATGTATATACGCGTTAAGCACTTCTACCTTATTCCATTACACAAGGCTTGTACCGAATAAAATATTTTTTTTTAAAAAAGGGAAATTGAAATTAAAGGAAATTGAATTGAATTTAAAATGAAAATTTTAAATTTTAACTAAAATACAACTGACTTGAAACTCGAAAATGTAAAATTATTACAAATAACTCAATAATTACCTGTCATTATTATGGCCTAAACACCTGTCGTGGCGCAGAGGCACACGCGTGTGACTGTAAGCGCGACAGGTTGTGGGTTCGATTCCCATTCCAAGAAATGGAATTTTTCATTTTCTGGTTTTGGTAACAAGGCAAGACGCAGCGTTGAGTTTCGCCACTTAGCACGCAATGCCTCAATTTGGCGGAAGGTGGGGAACGGAGTGTCTTAACACTAGGTAACTCTCTGCTTACCCTGCTATATACACAGCTATATAAAAAGCGTGAAGCTATGTATGTATTATTATGGCATTATATTGGTTCACCCAGTAAAAAGTTATGCGGTAACACACTTCAAAAAATACACTTAAATTGTCAATATCCTCCTTTTTTGATTTAAAATGGATGGCAATCAAAAACAACAAGTGTTTTGTCACTCAACTATAAATAAAAAAAAATACATTTGATAACCCTATCCATATATATGCATGCACATATGCGAAACCTTCACCAAGGGTCATGGTCCTTTTGAATAAACAACTTGCAAGGTGAAGATTTTGTGTTTCTTGTACGATAAGACTCGAATACTCGTTGCTTGGCAATAAGGATTTATAGTATTATTTAATTTGTTATTGAGATTAACGAAATGGGTTATTTTATTTTATTAATATCGATTTTTAAATATTATTAATAATATGTTTTTATTTAATTTAAAAATCTAAGCACAGTAGTTGTAGGTTCGATCCCCAATCGGTGCTAATTTTATTTAAATTAATTTCTTCCTATATTATCATTTAATAGTTTCTTCGCTCTGGTAAAGTAAGTGTGACGTAAAAGACAAAAAGCGGTGAACAAAGTTCTCTGCCTATCCCACTATGACGGAAAAAGCGTATAGTTTATATGAATCTATAACCAAGGTTGTTACTACCTACATATATATTTATACATCTATATATATAAAACGCTTGCGTTACTCAATGACCGACAAATAACGGACAAGCGAAACTACTGGCTATAAAAGCTAAAATTTGGTATGTAAGTTTCTTACGGAGTGTATGGAAGTGTTAAGAGAGGACTTTCCGAAATTCCTACAAAGAAAACGGGACTTTAAGTTTTATAGTCTAAGCAAACGAAGTCGTTGGAAACAAATAGTATCTAATAAACAACCTGAGAAATAACATTTAATAAATTATTTCATTATTATAAAAATTTATATATCATAAATTTCAATAGAAAGCGATTAAAATATTTTCTTTTTCTTTAATATTTTTTTTCCTTTTATTTTAGCTTCACGCTGTACCCCGCATATGCGGGGGGGATCCCAGAGAACCTAGTGTTAAAAGACTCCGTTCTCTTTCAATGATTCCGTTATTTCCCTATAATAAAATAGTATCGCTTGTCGTTGCGCAGAGGCACAAGCGTGCGACTGTAAGCACGACAGGTTATGGGTTCGATTCCCACTCCAGGAAATGTTAGTATTTTCATTTCCTGGATTTGGTAACAAGGCAAAGCGCGGCGTTGAGTTCCGCCACTCAACACGTAATGCCTCAATTTGGCGGAAAGTGAGGAACGGAATTGTTCTAAGAAAACGGAGTGTCTTAACACTAGGTTCTCAGGTTCCCTCTGCCTACCCTGCTATATGTGGATTACAGCGTGAAGTTAAAAGAAAAAAATAATAAAAAATAAAATAGTATCCTATTTTTGTCTATTAGCTATAAAAAGCTGAAATTTAGTATATGAGCTCTTTGCGCAAAGTAGGGGAATATTAAAAAAATCCTACGGAAGAAATTCCTGTGAACACGGTCAAAGACTGTATTTTTCCTTTTACATTCTACGCGAACGAAGTCGCGAGATACAGTTAATATATTCTTATAATATGTATCGCTTGATACTCCAAAAGTGGTCGCCGTTACATCCTTGTTCATAGCAAGGTCGTTGCATTGTTTTCGAGTTCATCGTCATCGTAAAATTAGAGCCCGCATTCCGTGAATTATAAATATTTGTATGTAATAAAGTAGATGGGTATTTTTAAGTAGTTTGTTTTGTTGTTTATCTCTTTTTATAGTGAATCTTTTCTAGAATATTGATGTAACGAAAATGCGTCACGAAACAAACACAGATATAGAGTTTGTTTGGCGAGAGAATGAGATAGAAAATAACTTACACAGTATCCAATATATGTTTTTTTTTAACTTCACGCTGTATCCCGCATATGGTAGGGTAGGCAGAAGGAACCTGAGAACCTCCGTACACTCCGTTCCCCACTTCCCGCCGAATTGAGGCATTTCGTGATGAGTTGCGGAACTCAACGCCGCGTTTTGCCTTGTTGTAATATATGTAATATAATATTTTACATTAAATTATCAAAAAAAGAAGAGGTTTCACTTCGACTGTATTTTTTTATGTCTTACCGCATAATTTTTTACTGTGTGAACCAATTTCGATAATTCTTCTTTTATATCATAGCTAATACTTTTGATATGGTCCCATTTAAATTTAATTAATATCTGACGAGTAGTTTTTGAGTTATTTGTAATAATTATCTATTATAAATTATATTTTTTCAAATCTTATATTCGCTAATTGGTTACCAATTATACGAATTCATCATTTATTAATAGAATTATTAATTACATTCTATTTCCGTACAAATCATGCACATTAGCTAGTAGTTACTAAGTTGAGATGAATAGTTGTAACTAATAACCAATATATATTAATATATTCATGTTTAATTTACTAAGAAGAATCGATTTATTCTGCTATCTTATTAATTGATATGTTATTTTCCATAGGATTTTATTTTTGTATTACGTTCTTGGGGTTTTTTTTTGTTATAATAATAAAAACAATATAAAAGGTCATCCTGATGTTGACGTTTTTGACTTTAAAAACGATAGTTTTGCGTTCGATTCCCATTTTGATTATATTCAATTTATTCTCATTTAGATAAAGCGCGGCGTTATGATCCGCTATTTAATATGCAATGCCTCGAATTTGAGTCAATAGTAAAGAAATGAGTGTCTTGACTCTAGGTTTTGCTTGCTTTGCCCTACTCTGAGAGCGTTATGCTACTATAAAAATATAACTTTAGTATTATAATTTTATTAATGATGACCATTTGGTCTGGTGATTTAGTATCTACTTAGTGATTTTCCATGCGGAGTAATGTATATTAAAAATATTTTCACTTGGTCTGGCTACGCAAAACACAGCGTTGAGTTCTGCCATTTAAAATGCAATATATTTACAAATAGATAATAATAGAATACTATAGTCTAAATAATTATGTTACCAGGCCAAAAGAGGCGCAGAGGCACAAGCGCGCAAATTGGAACGCGACAGGTTGTGGGTTTGATTCCCACTCCAGGAAATGAAAACATTAAATATTTTTAATATTTAATGTCTTCATTTTCTTACTCTGGTATAAAAGCAAAGCACGGCGTTGAGTTCCGCAACTCAGCACTCAATGCCTCAATTCGGCGGAAAGTAGGAAACGGAAATAATAATAGAACGGAGTGGATTGTCAGTTTACCTCTGCCTACCTTGCTACGTGCGGGATACAGCGTGAAGCTAAAAAAAATAATAAGTGAAAATGCATCAATATTAATTAAAAAATATATTTGATTAACTTTGATTTTCTTTTGTTACAGCTAACAAATCAGGTTGCTATGTAAAAGAGATCAACGATGTCATACCTTATGGTGAGACAGTCAGCCCACTCGGTGTGTGTTATAGCATAGATTGTTCAAGACACGTGCTCTTCTACTCATCGTAAGTATATGAATTTATATATAATTCTTATATATTATGTCCTCTTTATTGTTTATTTTGAAATTTGATGATAACATCAAAAATTGTATTGTAAAAAGTAGTGTATCAGAGAGAAATAACTGCAAAGACACTTACCGTAGACGTTTTCCACTTTTAACTCGAAAATAGAGGCATTGCGTGATAAGTAGTAAAACTTAACGCCGCACTTTTGCCTAACTAGAGGGAAGAAATGAAAATAAATAATATATGTATAATCGTTCCCTTGAGGGGTTCGGAACCCACAATCAATTGTATTGACAAGCACTGCGCCTCTATGGACTATACTAATAAAAATATGATTTTTTTTTAACTTCACGCTGTTTCCCGCATATGGCAGGGTAGGCAGAGGGAACCAGAGAACCTAGTGTTAAGACACTCCATTCTCTTTCAACATTTCCGTTCCCCACTTCCCGCCAAATTGAGGCATTGCGTGTTAAGTGGTGGAACTCAACGCCGCGCTTAGCCTTGTAAAAAAATATGATATTTACATATTTTTAAGAATATAAAGTACTTCATTTTTTACTTAATTTACAAATATTTTTATTAAAATAGAATTTATATCTATTTCAGATGTGGTGTCGTAGGCACAGATTCACCAAACTGTTACGTCACAGATCAAGATCTAAGCGTACCATATCCCAGTTGCTGTCCACAAGTGAGATGCGAACAAGATAATTATATAATATAGTATAATGAAAGGAAGGAGCATTAAATATTAAATTGACATTAAAGTAGACTGAAATTCAGGGAATATTTTGAAAATTTTAGTTTTAAGTTGAAAAAAATGAATATGTGTAAAAATAATGTACAATTCTTTAAGTTATGACTAAAATTGTGAATTTGTTGGTGTATGTACGAGAAAATTTTTAAAATATAGAGTATAATGATAAAATAATGTGAAATAGTATGGAAAAATAGAAAAATATTACTGTGAAATACAAATAATATAGAAATTTAATAATTTTTACTATGGATAATAAGGAAAAATACAAAAAATATTACTGTAAAATAATTTGGAAAAGAAATCCAAAAATCGAAATTTTGAACTGATTTTGAATCAGACTTAAATTTTTGAACTTGAGTGTAAGTTGAGAACTTTAAGTAAAATAAATACAAAGAATTGTTTTATGTGTACAATGTGTAATAATATTTTAATATATTGTACATTTAATTTAGTTTATTTAGTGTTATTTTAAGAAGTAATTATAAGAAAAATGTCAATTAGTTTGAGTGCTCCTAAATTTGATAGAGTTCCTTTATAAGGGTTAGAACGTATGTCTTCTAACTCGAGAAGCTATCTTGCCGCCAAATTGTTATTATTTATTAAATTAAATTAGTTTCACTCTTTACTTTTGTGTTTTTTTTACTTTATTTTTATAGGAAAGAAACTCTTTTTATCTCGAGAATGCAATATCATATTCTTAAAATAACTGTACCCCGTGACATTTTCCGATTTTTTCCAAGAAATTACATTTTAGTACTCCTCTACACTCTCTTACGAAGCCTACATGCTAAATTTCAACCTTTTGTGGCTGAATTGTTTCACCTGTAAGTTGTCTATCAGCAACTTGGCAATGCAAGCGTTTTAAACACATTTTAAATTGTGAAATAAACAATTTGAATAAAGAACTTTAGTGTATATTTTATAAAATGGCTATATGTGTAATAAATTTTTATTTTTGGTGGTTCGTAAAGATATTGTGACAAGTAACTACATTTTATCTCTTTACCGAGAGTCAGGGTGATGATCAAAATATTCAAGAAAATGAAAGACATTTATATAAAAAGATTAATATAAAAACGAAATTTGTATAGAAAGCTTAAAGTTAAGATCGTGTGTTCTAAATAGTATGCACTTTCGAGTTATCAATATATTCACGCATGGTACGGGTAAAAACGCCATCTATTTGAACGAAGAAGAAACTCTTGAAACTGTAATATAATTTTTCCAGTTAGATACATTAGAAGCAAGGTGGTTAGGGTTTGTAAAGTAGTTTGTGGCGTTAGCGTAAGATGGCAGAAGTTGAAATTGCTGGATTATTTTATATAACATAAAATCTCGCTTGATTTTTTCGTGGCTTGTATAACCTTTTCCATACAATTAATATTTGTATATCTAAAATATATAAACTGTTAAACAAAAAACATACATTCATTCATAATATTTACCGTTCGAAGCCTATTGCTCTTCTATCCTCCCCGAGGAACTGAGGAAGTTATAACTTTTGTCAGTATTTTAGAAATGTTTTATTTGTAGCTTCACGCTGTATCCCGCACATAGCAGAGTAGGCAGAGGGAACCATAGAACCTAGTGTTAAGACACTCCGATCTCTTAACATTTCCGTTCCCCACTTTCCGCCGCATTGAGGCATTACGTGCTGAGTGGCGGAACTCAACGCCCCGCTTTGTTTTGGTATCTTTCATATTTTAGAATGAAAAGACAAAAAATACCGTTTTTCATCTTAACTTAATTTAAATAGCACTACGAGTACATAACAACGAGCTGTGATTTAAAAAATAAATATCAAAATTGGTTCAGCCAGTAACAAATTATACGGTAACACAGACAAAAAATTAATCTTAATTCAGTTTTGTTCTGTCTCCTAAAACATTTCATACTAACTTCTAAAAAAGAGTCTATCTAAGTCTAAGTGTGGCGTTTTGTAATTTCATTTAAAATGTGTTATAAAAAAGTTAGCGCAAGTCGTGGCGCAATGGCACAAGCGTGCGATTGTTAACGCCGTCGTCGGTCGTGGGTTTGCCCCACTCCAGGAAATGTAAAAGTTTAATATTATCTTTTCCTAGGATTGGTAACAAGGCAAAGCGCGGCGTTGAGTTCCGACACTTAGCACGCAATGCTTCAATTCGGCGGAAAGTTTAGATTCTCAGGTTTCCTCTGCCTACCCTGCTATATGCGGGATAGCGTGAGGCTAAAAAAAGAAAGAAAAAAATTTACCACTAAGTGAGTTTATACTCTATCTCAGTCAAATACGTGAAAATGAAAAAATAACTAGTTTCATATTTTAAAGTGTTAATCATATACTTAGGATACAAGGAAAAATATATTTAGAAAATGTATAAAAATGGACGGAACGGGACTCGATCCTGAAAACGTGTGTGTCGATTTTAACGACGCCTTATGTATTAACAGAGAGAGAACCTAACCTAACCTAACTTCACGCTTTATCCCTAGCGGCGTAGTCAGAGAGAACGGAGCGCTAAACGCTAGAACCAAACAGAGAGAGAAAATACCCCCAAATAGTGTCGAGGCATCGATATGACACAGTTCCACCGGCTTACCTTAATTTTAAAAACGCAAGTATAACGCCTAAAAAACATAGGTCGCCAAATAAATGTTGGGTATAAAATTGCAAAAAGCTTGACATCGACATTGACATCTGAAACCCTCTAAAAAAAAGATCATCTTCAAAATTCGGTAGTCAAATTACTAAATACCTTTACATCCTATACCGGCTTCCCTAAATATACTGGCTTCTCTAAGAAATACCAGCTTCTTCTAATATGTATACAAACTTCCCTAAATATATACCGGCTTCTTTAAATTATCGGTTTGCCTAATTAAAATTTTCACCCCTCGTCACTGCCCCCGAGTAAGAATCGAACCTAAATCCAATCGTATTCACAGTCAAAATTTGGCCCACTGCGCTACCATAAATAATCTCAGCCTTTGGACATATTTCAATTTTGATATACCAATTTCTAGTTTACTTTAGTTTCAAATGGAAATTGAATATTGGGTATGTTTTTGATATGTTATCCTTGCCTTGAAATCCACAGCTTTTCGGATTACATAGATTAAAAAGTTGAAAAAAATCCTCAGCGTAGAGTTCGGTGTGTGATTGAAAAATAAATTGCTGTATAGTTTCAACCGATCCGATGAATCCCTTACAAATCGATTTTTTTTAGTATTTCACTTGATATTATGAAAAAAACTGAGAAATTAAAAAATATTTTGAATTATAGCGCGGCGTTAATCACAGTTACTCGACTTGCGGTGTTTTGAATTCGGGCGGAATGTGGAGGAAGCAGTGTCTAGGTTCTCTTTGACTACCACATAGTACTTGCATGCCTCCGGGGTCGGGGTTAATTTAATATATTTTTATGCATTGTTTTAAAAAGATATTATTATTCCGCATTCCTTCGCTATATAAACTATAAGTGTGCCAAGTTTCATGCTCCTCCGTCCGTGTAAGTTCCGGAAAAAGGGGTACTAAATTTTTGTTTCACGTATTAATATATAGATTTTTATATCCAGTTTCATAATAGCAGCGTAGTCAAAGAGAATCTAGGGCTAAGATATTCCGTTCTCAACTTTCCGCGTAAACTTGGCTTGACTCAACACCGCGTTTTGTGTTGCCAGAGCGAGAAAATGAAAATAATTTATCATAGTAATTTCTATGAGTGGGAAATGAACCCATAACGTAAGACGTAACGTAAGATGGTGTCCCACTGAACAAAAAAAATAATTTAAATAATGTAAAATAACTAATGGAAAAGGTTAATTTCTATTTTTCCCAAAAAGAAACAAAATGCGTTTACCTATTGGCGTAATTGTGAAAATATTCTAAGAGACTTTTAAATAAAATAGACCCCCTGTGGGCTTAAGAAATAGGAGACGTAATAAAGGTATTTTAAGACGAAAAAGTGGATAATAAAAAAATATAACCGCCATGGGAATTACAGGAAATCTCTTTGTTTTTAACAACAGTATTGTGAATTTTGGGGCATACTGCGAGTACTTTGTAATAATGAAATTTTCTCTTGAATATAAATGTTGAAATTATTATTAAAATTATTATAATTGTGCTATAAGTCAGTGATATCTTTTACTGTGTTTTAGTTAGAAAATAACATTGTATTGTACCTTGTTTTAATTATTTCATACATTTACGAACAATTTTCAGCTCTGACATTTTAATCTGTATATATAAATCGTTTGAGCTAGTTACTGATTGACACTTAATGTACAGGTAGAAAACTATTGGCCATAGAAAGCTAAAATTTCACTTGCTGACTCCTTGGAGAGTGTAGGGGAGTACTAAGGGAAGATTTCTTAGAAGGCAACGCGAACGGTTAGTACGAGATTTTAAGTTATTTAGTCCATACAAACGAAGTGGCGGGATAGCTATTTATAAAAAAATAAATGGTTTGATTCTATACCTTATATTCTTTTTTTTTTAGCTTCACGTTGTATATCGCTATTTTAGCGATAAGGTCGCCTATTGTATATGTAATTTTTTTTTCTTTTAACTTCACGCTGTATCCCGCATACCGCAGGGTAGGCAGAGGGAACCAGAGAATCTACTGCTAAGGCACTCCATTCTCTTTCAACAATTCCGTCCCCCACTTTCCGCCGAATTGAGGCATTGCGTATTGAGTGGCGGAACTCAACGCCGCGCTTTGCCTTTTTTACCAAACCCAAGAAATGAAAATACTAAATTTTACATTTCCTGGAGTGGGAATCGAACCCACAACCTGTCGCGTTTACAGTCGCACGCTTGTGCCTAAGCGCCACGACAGGTGTATGTATGTAATCCTTGTGTGCATTTTCTGTTTTATGTATTTTTATGTGTGTACATTAAAGAGTTATTATTATGATTGTTATCTCGCATATAACAGGGTAGGTAGAAACTAAGAACCTAGTGTTAAGATTCTGTTCCCCACTTTCCGCCGAATTTATTCTTTACCCTTATTTTTATACCGTAGTAGAAATACGTGTCTAATTTATAACGCCTGCACGCGACTGTTGTTCGTCTAATCTATTTAAATATATGATTCCCGACTGTTAGACAAATTGTAGTACCTACTCGGTTCCGTCACCTAGCATGCAATGTCTTTGAAGGGACAGGGAAACAAGGCTTTGGTTAGTCGAGTATAAATTTATATTTTTATAGAAGTGACCATATTTTTTGATTAAGCTCTTAATAATTTTACATAAAATGGTAAAAATACAATTATTACAGTATTAAAATGAAGTATTAAACGCCTTTCGTGGCGCAGAGGCACAAGCGTGCGACTGCAAACACGACAGGTTGTGGGTTCGATTTAAGCTCCAGGAAATATTAAAGTTTTCTTTCCAGGTTCTCGGGTTCTCTCTGCTTACCCTGCTATATGCGGGATACAGCGTGCAGGTAAAAAAAAATAAAGTAAAGTGTGGATTTTCGTATCTGGTAAGATAGAGTGCGACTTTGAGTTTGTCACTCGACACGCAACGTCTCAATTTTTCACAGAAAGTGGAGAACGGAGTGTCTCGACACTAGATTCTTTCTGATACATGCTATGGGGGAAAAACAGTGAACTTGTTTTTTTTTCAACGTATCATTTTATCATTTAGTACATACATACATAAATAGCGTCACACTGTATCCCGCATACAGCAGGATAGGCAGAGGGAACCTAGTTTTAAGACACTCCGTTTCCCACCTTCCACCAAATTGAGGCATGCGTGCTGAGTGGCGAAACTCAACGCCGCGCTTTGCCTTTGATACCAAACCCAGGAAATGAAAAATTCCATTTCCTTTTCGTTATTTAGTACTTTAGGTCTAATATTCTAAAATACTCATAATTAATTGTGGTTTCACATCAAAGATGGCCGAATAAGCAGCCATTGTATGAAATGAAATTATAACAAGTTCAAAATCCAAAGCACATGTGCTATTTAGGTACTAAATACGAAGTTAGGAAAACAGATGTGGCTATTACTTTCAACATAACATTATATTCCTAATATTGTATTTTGATTAAATTACTTGAAATATAAATTTGCAACTTTTATATTGCAATCGGTCGACAAAGCTTTAAACATACAACATGTATACACTTTTTTCTTTATTTCTATTAACGTAAAAAAAACCTTTTTATGCGTACAGTAAGTAAAAACTTTTTACAGTATTTTTTAAGTAAAAAAAAATATTAAGTATACAAATTTACCAAACCCAGGAAATGGAATTTTCCATTTCCTGTGGGAATTGATCCCACCACCTGTCGTGTTTACAATAGCACATTTGTGACTCTGCGCCACGACTGGCGTTAAGGTGAACAATTATATCGAATTTACTAACGAGTTGACTAAGAATAAATTCAGAGTTAATTTGTACTCGATAGAAGTAGGTGCGTGAGGTATAACAGTAAAATCTCTCTATAATCTACTAAAATATCTCGGCCTTTCTAGAACTATCGTCAGTTCATTTTTAGCACATGTTTCGAAGGCGGCGTTAGTAAGTCGTTAATAAGTTTGATAGAGAAAGCAGCGAGGACAGTGGAAGTGAAGCCTAATGTGCATTAAATCTACACTTGTTTGTAAGTCCCAGGCACTCCCCAAGCTCCTCTCTCTGCAACGCGATGGGCATCCCCGTTAAGAAATGTCTTCTCTTTCTTCTTATACACTACCTACCTAACTTCACGCTTTATCCCTAGCGGGGTAGTCAGAGAGAACGGAGCGCCAAATGCTATGGTCCCTGCATACCACTTTCGCCTCGTCCACAGTCATCAACCTCTTCATGCATGCCCTCCGGAGGGTCCTCATGCTTTTTACGTGACCAGTATCGTTCCTCCAGTATCATTGATACTGTGTTCTCGAAGGTCAACCGAGGTCTCCAAGGTCTCTTGCCGCTCACCTTTGCTTCATATATCTTTCTCACCATTCTATCATCATTTATCCTCTCGACGTGCCCAAACCACCTGAGCAAATACTTTATATTAACATGCTTTTTTGTTTTATAAAAGAACCTGGTCCCATCTTCTTCATTCTAAAAGCCTGCCACTGGACCCTACGGTTGATATTATAAAAACTTAATCATATACCCTACAAGCTCTCTTGCCCCATTCTCATTTAACTTTATAAATTATTTCCCTCAATTATGCATATCTTTCATATTATTCCGTAGAACAATAAAATTACAAAACGGTCAATAAATTTTTCATGGCCGTTATGTTCCTAACTGTTCTTTTTGTAATATTGTAACACTAGTTGATGTCCACGTCGTCGTTTGCGTTTATTATTTAGTACTTTCATTTCTTGGGCTTGGTAAAAAGGCAAAGCACGGCGTTGAGTTCCGCCACTCAGCACGCATTGCCTCAATTCGGCGGAAAGTGGGGAACGAAGAGTTTTAAAACTAGGTTCTCAGGTTCCCTCTGCCTACCCTGCTATATGCGGGATACAGCGTGAAGCTCTGTATGTATGTAAAATACAGTATATATTTATTTAAAAAATTGTGTCTCATTTGATTAAGCGCTTTTGAAAAATGGATCATACACAGACAGACAGCTTTTGGGGACTTTGTTTTATAATATGTATAGATTATTATTTTCACTTTAAAAATAAGATAAAATGTTTCGTAACTAAAATAGTACGGCTTTACGATTCTGTAGGGAAAAAGATACAGGATAACAATGATTTAATGAAAGCGACAAAGTTGAAATTTAAAAATTCAAACACTGTTTATTATATGTACATGTTCTATGTAGGCTAGGATCAAGCTGAGTTAGTAGAAATGTAAGCATTTAAAAAACTATTTTTTTTTAAATATTACCCGTAATGACAACTATTTTTAAAGTTACATCATAAGATCATTATCAATAATATTGACTTTATCTCTTTATCTTTATTCCTAGGGTAGATGGAGAGAACAGAGCGCTAAATTATATGTTCCACTAACGTTTACTGACATTACCCTCATCAAACATACTCTGCACTTCTCAGTAAAATAAATTTAAATATATTTATTTCTCTGAGTGAACCGAACCCAAAGTCAATCACATTTGTAGGCACTGTACCAAAATTACCTAAAAAAATTTTCAAATTTATTATAATTTAATTATTAAATATAATTAATTTGAAAATTCTAATATTTAATAATATTCAGGAAATGAAAATATTTAACCTCAATTCGGCAGAATGTGGGGCACGGAAATGTTAAAAGAGAACGGAGTTTTTTAGCACTAGGTTCTCTGGTTCCCTCTACCCCGTTATATGCGAGGTACAGCGTGAGATAAAAAAAATATTAAAAAATATCCAGCGTTTTTAAAACTAAATAATTTTAGTTTATAAGTAAGTACCACTCGCATTCCACATTTATTCAGCAGGTTCTTATACTATACTTCATTTTAAGCTCACAATGTAAATTTTTAGAGGTATAAAGTAGAAAATTGTGGTAGTGGAATTTGCGGTGGACGCTGTCCGCGCGTGTGGAATTCTTACCTTTCGTTTTAATTCAGTTTCTACAAAAACTAATTCCAATGTCATTTAAAAGAGTTTTGTCAGCTTTAGTGAATTGTTCGATGGTATTTGAAATTGTTAAACACAAATTGTTACTTAGTTTAGGCAGTATTTTTTTGCTCTTGTGGAAAGTGCAAGACAAAGGAGCGTTTGGGTCACCTGATGGTGATCACCGTCGTCTACGACCCCGTATAACACTAGAGGAGTTACAGGCGTGTTTTCAGCAATTAAGGATAGGTTATAGGAGGGGCGTTTTGAAGGTACCCATGTCGTATCGACCTAGAAAGGCTTTTTGCAGATATGTGCCACATGGAAGGATATTATTTTCATATGGATTTGTATTTAATAATTTGTATACTCAATTTTGAAAATATTAAATAGGTCCTTTTTAGTACCCAGTTATGTGGGAAACTGAAAAAAATAGGAATTTCAGCTTTAAATATATTAGTTACAAAAATATATTAAAAAGTTTTTTATACATTATATATTATAAAAGATAAAAAAATTGTTATATAAATGAAAAAAAAAATCCAACCAACCAATAACTCTACAAGAACAAATTTTATAAAAGTTGTGAATAATGGCGTACTAATTGCCGATTACTTTGTCGATTGCCGATTTGTTACTTGAATGGGTTCACTAAAATAACTTAACTTAAGTTAGCATAAATATATTTTTATCGAAAGAATTAGCTATAATGATAATTAGATATAATATTGTTTTTTTTTCAAATTTACGCTTTGACCTGCATAGAAATAGTGTTACGTGGCGGAACTCAACGTCACGCATTGTCTTTCTAGAATAGAGTAATGAAAATGAAAGAATCGAATTCACAACTAATGGCGTTTACAACTATGTGGTGTTCTACTACGCCACGATGATGCCATATATTTGACAACAGTAAAATGCGTTATTAAATTCTTCTGCGTACCAAACGATAGTACTGTCATTTACTATTTTTTGTAGTTTTATTAGTATAGTTTATTATTTAGAGCGCTACAGTTTTTTAAATTATCAATGCCAAGGAGAAGATGACCAAACTTACGTAAGAGGCAGACAGGCAAATGTGCGCCGAACAATATCACTGGATAAGCTTGCTTCAAAACTACATAGGTACTACAGTGTATAGCGCATATACGCATTATACGCTATAGTATGTAGCTTGGAATGCCATTGACCACACGAAGCCGCGGGCAATAGCTAGTTTTTAAATAATTTTTTCAAAATATTTTGATATTTAAAATTAAAGATAAATCTTATTTTTAACCGATTTCAAGAAATGGAGGAAGTTATCAATTCGACTGTATTTTTATGTGTGTTATCGCATAACTTTTTACTAAGTGAACCAATTTTGATGATCCTTTTTTATATAATAGGTAGTACTTATAATGTGGTTTCATTTAAATTTAGTTAAGATCTGACGAGCATTTTTTGAGTTATTCGTAATAAGTATATTTATAAATTTACTTTAATGCTTAAAATACAATACAATTATTCTTTAACACCTGTCGTGGCGCAGAGGCACAAGCCTGCGATTATTAACCACGATAGGTTGTGGGTTCGTTTCCCACTCCAGGAAATGGAATTTTTCATTTCCTGGGTTTGGTAACAAGGCAAAGCGCGGCGTTGAGTTCAGCCACTCAGCACGCAATATCGTAATTCAGCAGAAAGTGAGGAATGGAGGGTCTTAACACTATGTTCTCAGGTTCTCTCTACCTATCCTGCTATATGCCGGATACGGCGTAAAGCTATGTATGTACATATGTATGTAAAAATAGCTTTAATGCTTAAAATACGATACAATTATTCTTATATTTAAAATTAAATAACAGAAATTTACCAAATAACTAACCTAACCATCGAATCCTCGTTACAGCTAAAGGGGAATCCACACGAAAACAAAAACAAAAATAAAATCAAATATCTCCCCTCCACTTAGAATTTTAATTAAATCATTCTAACCAAACCGTTGTTCTTTGTTCCGGTCAGATGCAATCTAAACAATTGGAAACGTATAAATATACAGCCTTTGACTACATTTACACTTTTTGATGATTCTTATTTATATGATGATAGTGAGCAACCGCGAAGGGTGAACATTTTGTAAAGGTAAGCTGGTATATATATTTTCGACTTGCGACGAAACGACGGACGAAAATAGTATATAAATTTATGTACCTTACCGTAGTTTCGCTCCTCAGCATGCGTTGCCTTAATTCGGCGGAAAATGGGAAATGAAAAAGTAAAAAGAGAACGGAGTGTTCTCGTGAGAGTGACTCAGCTTCCCTCTGCCTATATTCTGCTATTTGCAGGATACAGCGAAAAGCTAAAAAAAAACAACTTAAAAACTGTACTATACTTTCAACTGTATTTTTGATGTCTGTTACTGCACAACTTTTTACTGGAAGAACTAATTTTGATGATTCTTTTTTGATATGATAGCTAAGGCTTTTAATATGAAATATCTTTCTCCTTACTTAATTGATTTAAATCATTCTAACCAAACCGTTATTCTTTGTTCCGGTCAGATCTAATCTAAATAATTGGAAACGTGTAAATATACAGCCTTTGACTAATGCGAGTTATTTCCGCTGTCTAGAATTAGCTATGCCTTTAGTACCTAGGTTACTATAAGTTATAAGTTATCAACCTTAAAAAAAGGAAGGAACTGTTTTTTGTACTGTCGATATATCCGTGTACATCCATATGGATGTACATATAAAAAATAAGTATATATATATATATATTCTTACCAGGCGTGAATAGGTTAACAAATCGATATGCATACTTTTTTTTAATTCAGCTTGAGTGGCGCTGTGCACTTTTTGTAATGGGTAAAAAATGTTAAACTCGCATCAGGGCACGTGACCTAATCGAATATTCGATCGTATAAGACGTACATAAACTTTAACAATTAATTAAAAAATAGACAATCTATTATTCTTAAAAATAAGATGAAGAAATGTTTTGATGATGATTTTTACGTAATCGCTATTATAAATCTTCTCGATGAGTGACTTTTTTGTTGCGTTTGAATCTTCCTGTGTTTCTTACTCTGCCATAATAAAATTTTCACTTCTGCCAGCACTCTCGGAGTGCAATTCATGGTATTTTTTTATATTATAAATACATTACGATTTATTTAATTTATAGGGTAAGTAAAAAAATGTCAAGCAAATCAAATACTTCCATATAAAAAATAAGTATTTAAATAAAATAAAAAACATAATTGAGGGAAAAAGAATTAAACCTAAAAATACGCTGAAAAGTATGCATTTGCGACATATCAACATATTCACGTCTCACATTATAATCAAATTTCATTTCTTCTAACTTTGAGTCCAATATACTTTGTATTTACAAGTTAATTGAGCCATAGCATTAGCTTTACGAGGTCATCATAATATATAAGTTACGGTCATGTAGTAAACCATTAAAATTTATGTTTATACTCAATACCTACTATGCCTATGTATTATATTAGTATGGCAATGTTCCAAATCTAAATTATATTAAACGTTATCAAGGTATAATTTGAGCTTGCTTTAGAGTAATTACACAGATAACCATAGCATAAAAAATCTGAGTGACTTTCTACAGGTTCTGAAGAAATCTAGTGTTAGGACACTCCATCCGTTGCTATGAAGATTGTCGATCTAGACACTGGTAGAAGAGATTTGTATTTTTTGGTTTCCATTCAGGAATAAGATGAGAAATAATAATAATATCGCTTGAATATTTTTGGTTTGTATACATTATAATGATTTTCCGGAGTATGTATTGAAATTTTGTGATATACCTACTTCTATTTTAATAAGTGTTAATTTCTAAGCTCTGATAAAAACCAAAGGGCTTCAATGTATACCGCTACTTAACACGGAATATCTTAAATTCGGGAGTAAAGAGGAAAACGGAGTTTCTTGACATTAATTTTCTTCCTACTTCTAACATGGTGCGGGAAAAAACGTAAAGCAAAACGTAAAAATATACATACACATCTAAATATCGAATTACGCCTGTCCTGGCGCAGAGGCACAAGCGTGTGACTGTAAACACGACAGGTTGTGGGTTCGAAACCCACTCCAGGAAATGTTAGTATTTTCATTTCCTGGGCTTGGTAACAAGGCAAAGCGCGGCGTTGAGTTCCGCCACTCAACACGTAATGCCTCAATTTGGCGGAAAGTGGGAACGGAATTGTTGCAAGAGAACGGAGTATCTTAATGCTAGGTTCTCAGGTTCCCTCTGCCTACCCTGCTATATGCAGGATACAGCGTGAAGTAAAAAAAAAGAAAAAAAAGATCTAAATATCTCAATGCCAAATACTCTCGCATAGTATAAGTATTAATAGAAAAATGGTTTCGCACTAGGATGACGTCTAACTGTAAACATGATAGTTGTTGGTTCAGTTCCCACTCGTGGAATATGTAAATTATGCTTATTTCTCTACTCTGGTAAGCTAAAATGCGGCGTTCCGCTACTTAATGTTCGAATTCGGAAATCAGAAAACGGAGTGTCTCGACTCTAGGTTCTCTCTGCCTACCCTGCTATGCGGCATAAAGGGTGTCGCTATTATTAAACGCTGAACTCTTAAATCTTAGGACTCACTTCCCGTCCATCCATCTAACCACTGTAATTTAAACCTATTGTCGTAATGAAACAGGTCGTTTAATATTACAGTCACCGTCTTAAGTCATTGCTAAAATATTTACTTTGACTTAGTTGTAGTTGTGATTTTTGTAATGAAGGAAAACTTTAAGGCCTTGCATGAAAATTATGAACAGAGTAAGAAATTTGGTTAGGTTAATGTATAAGAAGTGCAGAATGTTATATTCTTTTCATAATTATGCGAAAACCGGGGTCAACCATGCCTATATAATTTTTTGTGCATCACCTACATTAATAAAGTAAATTTATTTATTGAGAAATCTATAATTTTTAATACATTTTATTATCACCACTCAACATTCAATGTCTTAAAATTCTAGAGAATGTGGAGAACGGTGTGTCTTAGCACTAGGTTCTTTCCGTCTACACTGCTGTCTTCTTTTTCTTATTCGTGTCACTCTTGGCAGAGTGGTCGTGGTCAACACGTATTAGACGGGGCAGGTATAGCTCGCCATACGTCAGATAACTGACGAGGCTCTGGCGACCGAGCAATGGCGGTATAACCACACACCCCCCTGGGAAACCAGGTGGAAGAGGCTACAGCGGTCTTGGGGTATAAATGGCCCCCAAAATGTCAGGTTGCAGAAGGCAAGAGGAAACCACTGCAACTAATTCCCATGACAATCAACATGAAAATACAAGACAGAACACTGCTGTACGCGGGAAATTTTAAAAAATCAATATAAATTTTAAAATATAAAGTGAAATTTAAGACGATAAATAAATAAACATGCCATTAATTCAAAATATTAAAAGTTTTGCTAAATTAAAATGAAACATAAATATTTAAGCTACAAGTAATATAATATATTGAGATGGTAATTTAAAATAATTTTCTTAACCGAATCTCTTGAAACGTCTCGAGTCTAATTAATTGCTGTTCATTTAATACTAGACTTGGATTTAATAAGTATGCTTGTCGTGGCACAGAGGCACAAACGTGCGTCTGTAAACGCGACATGTTGTGGGTTCGATTCCCATTCCAGGAAATGAAAATCTTAAATGATATATATTATTCTTAAATGATATTAGTATTTTCATCTCTTCGCTCTGGTAAATAGTCAAAGCGCGGCGTTGAGTTCCGCCACTCAGCATGCAATGCCTTAATTCAGCGGAAAATGGGTAATGGAAATCTTAAATGAACGGAGTGTCTTAACACTAGGTTCTCAGGTTCCCTCTGCCTATCCTGCTATATGCGGGATACAGCGTGAAGCTAAAAATAAAATAAATAACGAATATAAATTTTAAGCGTAGTACTAAGCGTACAATTTCATATTTCCATCTAATTGCATATTAAGTCAACCCTTCAAGTTGTTAAGTGATAGTACTTAAGAATTAATAATAAATCTTTCGAGGGGGAATTTATATTTATATGGGTGTCTTCTTCTGTTGCCATGTCAACAGCGGGCTTGGTATATACATAAGATGTATAATGGAGTGTCTTTACACTTGGTTCTCTCTTACTAACCTGCTTGGGATATAGCGTGAAGCTGCTATTTAAATGGAAATTGGCAAGCAGAGAGTATAATCACTAAGTTTTTTGTGCGTATATCCTATAAGAGGAAGATATACCGCGCTATTGCCGAAAAAACTTTCGATTCGAAGTTATACAGAAAACTTATTAAAATTTGAACGATGCGGGACGCGAACCCGTGCCTTTTGGAATCCGCTTAAGCTAATTAAACAAGTGGAAGTGGAGTGGTTTAAGGGGCGCAGGTTCAAATTCCGCTGCTATATATACAAATATTTCTGTATTTTATAAGAATGTTTTAATTTCCCTAAGTATGTGAATAACACTTAAAAATATTAAATAGGGGTATTTCACTTTAGTTTTCATTTGTCAGACTTATTGCAAGTTTTCTAGAGCTGCGCTTATTTTCATTGAGATAAAATAGTTTAAATACCGAATTATTACCGAATAAGATTAGAAATCAACACCATTGTGTACCATCAACCTTCTATATAACGCATCACAATGTTGTTAAAAATATTGGAAATATGAATATCAATATAAATTGTTACATTTAATGTAATTGGCGTAGTGGAACTGAGTCTCACTGAAAAATTTAATTATTTAAGAATTTTCATTTTATAACGGTGATAAGACAAAACGCTGAGTTCAGCTCCACCGCTCTATATGCAGTATCGGGGTAAAAAGTGGAGAATGGAGTGTCTTAACACTAAAAAAAGTAATATATTCTTATTTAAGACTCCTATATACATCATGTCGTATTTGTCTCTTAACTCGCTAAGATCTGCCCCTCAAACGTTTCGTGTTGACATAGACGTTTATTAAACTTTGATATTAATTTTATAACCACTTCATTTAGCGTCAAGCTGCAATTATTTCGAAGCAAACAACCTTAACATCAAATAGAATATTAAAGATGGTAATTTTGTATATTGCTGCGTAGTTTCTGCCAGAATTTATTATAATATTGAAGGTAGAATTTTAGTTTAGACGATTTTTTGTATGAGCTGATAAAGTGGAGGTGTCAAAGCGAAGCTAGATATAGAAATTGCTTGGATTTTTTAAAAGTTTTTTTATTAGGTGGTAGGAGGTTCGTCCTCCGTCTGGCTCGCGACCACTATCATGTCAACAACGCAAAATATCTAATTATGTGTTCCGGTTCGATGGCATGTAAGCCAGGTTTTCCCCTTTCCCACCCACCCTTTACCCAAAATGTGGTGGTTCCGATAGCGAATTACTACATTGTCCTCCCCATCCATCTGTATCCTCTAGGTCGGCACAGCATCTAAAATATATCTGGTGTTGTAGATGTCTATGGGCGAAGGTAACCACTTACCATCAGGTTGTCCTTCTGTTCGTTTGCCATCCGTTATCCATAAAGAAAAAGTAATTACTCGTAATTATAATTAAATTTTTAACAGAAAAAGAAAACCGACTTTATACATTTAATCATTAATTTTAAGGTTTTGTTTGTTACTTG
>JAKGSA010000904.1:69033-178675 GCA_033558755.1 Philaethria dido
ATGAAAGGGAGAAGAAAGAACATGAGAAATGTTGTTAATAAAAATGTTGTTAATTAAATTAATTTTATAATTGTTATCTCTCTATTATGTGTTGTCTTAGAGACCATCGTGGCGCAGTAGGATGGCGTCTGAATGCAATTACGAGTGTTTGTGGGTTTGAATTCCACTTAGGGGATAGATTATATTTTAAATTCGTTTAATTTCTACGCTCTGGTAAGACAATTCGCGGCGTTGAATTTCATCACTCAACACGCGATGTCTCGGATTAAGGCGGAAAACGGCGAACGGAAGACCTTGGCACTAGGTTCTCTCTCACTACATTTCTATGTACATATATCGTGAAGCTGTTTTTTTATGTTGTCTTTGACATACACCTTTGCACAAAGTAGCATATACGTTGCAACGCCTGCCGTGGCGCAGAGGCACAAGCGTGCGACTGTAAATGCGACAAGTTGTGGGTTCGATTCCCATTCCAGGAAATTGAATTTTTTACTTCCTGGGTTTGGTAACAAGGCAAAGCGCGACATTGGGTTTCGCCACTCAGCACGCAATGCCTCAATTCAGGGGAAAGTGAAGAACGGAGTGTCTTAACACTAGGTTCCCTCTGCCTACCCTGCTATATGCGGGATACAGCGTGAAGCTATGTATGTACGTTACTAAGGCAACTAAAGCACTAAAATATAAAAGTGTTGAACAATAACGTGGAATTTATATTTAAAATATTTTAATATCCTTAGCCTGTAAGACAAATTGCGATGTCAGCCTTTACTCAACAAAATGTGTTAAAAATAGACATATATCGCTAGGGTATATCTGCTTATCCCGTGTCGGGAAAGTATAGAAGATGGATAACGAAAAAATTACATAAACATATGAAAAGGGATTTTATTTTAAGCATGAGATGAGATAAGTTAGTCTATTTTTAAATTCATTCATTCCTTTTTAATTTCGTTGATATTTTTAGCAACGTAAGTCATGATGATATTAATTTTTCTTACTGAGTGTCATAATTCACGCGCCTCTCTACGTAACCATGAGGCTATATAGGGAGGCCAAAGACTTGTTTAAAAGGGCCCCCTAAGCCTACACTTGAGTCATAACTCACAGGCAATGCTCTTTTTTTTATGGATAACGGATGGCAAACTTTGGTTACCTTCGCCCATGGACATATACAACAACAGAGACGTTGTAGATGCGTTGCCAACCTAGAGGATACAGAATGGGGGGAGGACAATGTAGTAGTCCGCTAACCTAACTACTGGGATACCCGACTCTTACGGGACGCTACCCAGCAGCGGAGGGGAATTGTATTCTAACCCCGTCCCCTCACAGGGAAAAAAGAGAAAATTTTTGCTCTAAGCTGTTCTTCGTGCAACGCGATATCTCCCGGCACCTGAACGGTAAATCCAAATTCTTGAATAGAATGCTAAGGAGTTTCTCTTACTAATGTATCTTACTAGTCATATACCACGACTTCGTTTGCGTAGAGTATAAAACCTAAAATCACATTTTTTAAAATTTCATGAAACCCTTTCTTACTATTCTCCGACATTTCTCAAGATCCTTTCTTTCAATTCAATAATTTATAAGTAGTATTTTCGCCTGTTCGTCTATATATATAGATATTTATTATACGTGAAGGTTGCTGATATACTAGATTTTTAATATGCAATCTATTATTGTGCAATTTAGTCTCTTTTTAAGTATCAATTTTCTCCCTATGCTCTCCATACAAAACGACATTAGCGAGGGACTTATACTCAGCTGGCACTTTCGAAATATCATAAATTATAAAACTGAACTGAACTGTATTTTACAGTAATATTTTAATACGACTTGACCATATTTAATATTTCATTATCATTTATAATATGAATAAAAGTTTTCGGACGCAGAGTGCCGAGAAATAAGCCCCTGGTGGCTTTGCTCTGAATCCTTACAAAGTAAAAAATTACACATTACAAGCTCTCTCAGTGAAATATTTAACTTTAGAAACTTTCATTTCATTGTATTATATTTTATATGAGAAACTATTGTGGAAATATATTTTTGTACTGAATTTCAAGTTTCGTTATGGAATTTTTTAAATTATTATAATATTATAGTACTTTTAAGATCGTAAGTTCGATTCTTGGATATATATTTATCAAAAAAGAAAACGGTCTTCAAATAAAATTCATTAAAAAAGCACAATTATTACAGATAACTCAAAAACCACTGGTCAGAACTTAACCAAATTTAATTGGGACCACATTAGAAGTACTAGTACACTAGCTATCATAAACAAAAAGAATCATCAAAATTGGTTCACCCAGTAAAAAGTTATGCGGAAACAACCAAACAAAAATAAAGTCAAATCCTCCTTACCTTCTTTCGAAAGCGATTAAAAATTGTCAAGATTTACCTTCATTTTTATTAAGTCGGTAAAAAATCTAGGTATAAAATTATATTTAATACTAGATATAAAAAGTAAGGTAGCTGGATGAGTAATGGCTGACCAAAACCAGATAAGACTATTTATAGTACTGTACGATACTTCGGGCAAGTGTAAAATTTAAGAATAACTTGGTAGAAAGGCCTGATAATAAAACATTTTTATTATTCTAATATAATTTTACGTTCAATTTCTTGCATATATACATACATAGCTTCACGCTTTATCCCGCATATAGCAGGGTAGGCAGGGGAAAATTAAGGCATTGCGTGCTAAATGGCGGAACTCAACGCCGGACTTGGCCTTGTTACGAAACCCAGGAAATGAAAAATTCATTTCTCCTATCAAATCAAATATTAATTCTCAATGCGACAGAAAGTGAGGAATGGAAATCATAAGAGAACGGAGTGTCTTAACACTAGGTTCTCAGGTTTCCTCAACCTACCCTGCTATGTGAGGGATATAGCGTGAAGGTAAAAAAGCTTGGCTTCAGGGAATACCTAATGTAAAGACAGTCCGGTCGCCGTTTTCAAAATTGAGATATTGCGTGCTAAGTGGCGGAACGTGCGATTTGTCTGATCAAAGCGGAGTCAACATAATTTAAATATTATTCCCTCGAGTGGGAATCAAACCCAGGACCAACCGTGTTTACAATTAGACGCTGTCCTACTGCGTCAGGGTGGCCTCAAATGTAAATGTGAGGAAGTGAATTTATTTTCAGTTTTATTTTGTGGCATATTTATATACTCCATCCATATACAATTCTAAGTTTTGACGGAAATTGAAAATTTAACTGATATATTACTGAGGACATCCTAGCGCAGTAGAAAAATGTCTGGCTATAAATGTAAATGATTGTGAGTTAGATTTCCACGTGGCGGACTTATGATATTATTTTTTTTATACTTTCTTCACTGTGTCAAGATGAAGTGCGGCGTTGAGTTCCGTTACTAAGTCCTAGATGTTTCAATCGGAGTGGAAAGTTAAAAACGGTGTCGTGACTTACTAGATTCTGTTTAACTACCCCACTTTAGCTGAGAAAAGCACGACGATGAAAAAAAGTTCTCTCTGTTTCTTATAAAATACAGCAACTCTTGAAAAAAATATAAGCTCTTGCAGTAATTTCCAAATAATTTCTGACACTGATTTCCAGAAAGTATATCACAGATACCAACCAACGTATGCATGTAAAAAGCGTTCTCATTTCGCAAAAAAAAAATATATGTGCGACTGATACGGGACTACAGAAATGCACTCGTAATACACCGAAGAAAATAAAGTTGCAAAAAAATTTTAAACGTGACAGGAAAGCCATCCGTTTTTTAATATATTTGCTGGAGATAAAGTTTCTTGTGAGTTGAATCTTTAATAAAGATTTGTATTGTGGAACAAAATAATATGTTGTATTTACTTTGGGATCATCAAAGAACTTTAAGGCCGTCTTATTACAACTGAGGCTGTCGTGTCATCATAGCGTAGTGCGGTTGGTTGTGGGTTCGATTATCACTTGGGGGAATTATATTTAAATTTATTTTCATTATCAAATTTATTTTCATATCTCTGTTCTGATAAACAAAGCTCGGTGTTTGGTTCCGTCGTCTCTATTTTGGACATTAGAGAACGGAAGGTCTTGCCCATAGGTTCTCTCTGATTACTGTTGTTATGCGTGAAAAAGCGTGAAGCTGAAATATTATTATTTTTTATATTAAATATTATTAATTTCATTTTTTCTTCATATGAACAAATGAACGGATATGTTTTTTGGAACTATAACGTATGTTATGTACATTAGTTGAGTTGTATATGATATCATCTGAACACAATGATTTCATGATTTACTGAGAACAGAATAATTAATATAGGTAAATCCCCGAACAGTACGGGTATTCCTCAGATTCGGTAATAAAAACTTTTGCCACCACATGAATTATATAATACTTTAAAATATACGGTAAACGGAGAAGATAACAAATATTTAAATTACATTTTAATCAATACGAGTAAAAAAAAAACATTTTTCACGCTTTACAAAAAAAAAGAGCTTCACACATATTAGGTAAATTAAAGAGAACCTAGTGTCAAGGCACTCTTTTAGTCGTTTTCCGCCTAATTCGAGACATTGCATTGAGTTTAAAGAACATTGTCATATTTTTTTGCAGCGTCACGCTGTATCCCGAATATAGAAGGGTTGGCAGAGGGAACAAGAGAACCTAGTGTAAAGACACTCCATTCCCTTATGATTTCCATTCCCCACTTTCCAGCGAACCTCACAAATAAAAATTCTTTATTTAATTAAAATGTCATTGTTATTTAAATATAAACACAGAGCGGTAAAATGTAAGAGGATTATAAGAAAAATCTTGCAAAGAGCGTGGAAGATGACAAGACTTAAGCTATCATTTCTTGCTGTTTCGCAACATTCAGTATAAATCCACCAGATCTTAGGCTTCTTTCCTTTTCAAACATTTCCCTTTTATTTCCTAATCCAACGGCTTATTTGTTCGTAAAAGGATTACCATGTTGTGGACTGTCGCGTTCAAAATTGTTATATTTTATAATTAAATACTATGTTTTAAATTGAAATTATTAATAACAAAGCCTTAGATAGGTGAGGAGTGGGTTAATTATCACAATTTTTTCTATGCATTTAAATGTACAACGACGATAAATAAAAGATTCTTAAATATATTTTAAGGTTTACCAAAAAGTTAGGTTTTCGTAATAGGTTACTTTATTAAGTAGAGGATTAAAAATACATTTCGCTAGATATTGGCTAACAATTTTATGAACCTATAATTGTGATATATGATTCGGTAACTAATCACGGCATATTTTTATTAAAAAAAAAAGTAATCTATTTTAACAACATTGTTCGTATATCTCAAAACTACTCTTTAAAGCAATTCTTGGTCACAACACAAGTAGACAAGACGACAGGTTTTCTACAATATAATATTGTGTACCAAAATAAACGCCATACATTAAGTAAAATAGTTTCATTTATAATTAAACAAGAACCGTGAAAAACATTAAAATAAAAAATAATTATTAAATAATAAAAACTTAACAATTGTCATAACAACTATACTCGGTAACAACTAAGAAAATGGATAACCTCGTAACTGGATTGCAGCGGATCATACTAACGCACCTTTGTATTTTTACCGTCTTCTGTACAGTATTAATTTACTTAGTACCTTTCACATGTTGTTCGCTACCAAAGATTTATCAACCCTGATGGATTATGTGGTATCACTGTTAAGTAAGGATAAAGAACGCTTTTGACATATATTTGTTTATTTCTGATAATAAACCTAATTCATTTTAGATGAATTTAATAATAAAAAAATTAATACTTTGAGGATTGTAAGTTCGATTCTTGGATGGTAAATATTTGATTTCATAATAATTAAAATTTCAACAATAAAGTGAATAGATTTATTGACCTATTTATATTTTATTACTATTGTCTATACATTTCTCATTTTATTCTATATATTACGCTACTCGTAATACACATAAAATTCTAATTTAAAAATCCAATCCAATTTTTTTTTTAATTTCACGCTGTATCCCGATTATAGCAGGGTAGGCAGAGGGAATCTGAGAACCTATTGTTAAGACACTCCGTTCTCTTACAACAATTCCGTTCCCCACTTTCCACTCAGCACGCAATGCCTCAATTCGGCGGAAAGTGGGGAACTGAATAAAAATGATTTGTAGCTAAATTTGACATCGTTTCAAAAAAGGGGGCAAAAGAGAAGAACATAGATATATCTTCCCCACGTTTTTTGCCTTCCCTCTATATACAGGAGAAGCTAACTAAAAATAAAATATCAAAGTAACGAGCAGTATCCAACCTGTTTGATCTCTCATCCACTTAGCGTAAAGGTTTTGTAACGCAATACTCGCTGAACCATTCGTGAAAATCAATGTCTAGACGCTTACTTCGGTATCTTGACATGAATTACGAAAAAAATGAGAAGGTATCTATTAAAAATATTTTTTTAAGATTAAACGGCGTATTAAGTTCCGCTTCTTAACGCTTAATTATTTGAATTCGGGCGGAAAGCAACGAACGGAGTGTCTTGTCACTGGGTTCTCTGATTACACTGCTATGCGGGATATAGCTACGCGTTTTGCCTTGTTACCAAACCAAGGAAATGAAAATACTAAATATTATTTAAAATTTTCATTTTCTGGAAAGGGAATGGAACCCACAACCTGTTATGTTTACAATCGCACGCTTGTACCACGACAGGGGTTAGCTATTTTTTCAATACTAACAATAAATTCTATAATATTTGTATAGTAGTTTTGCCAATATTCGTTTACGAAGTGATAAAACACAGTAGAATTAGAGCCTATCATGTTGTAGGAAGTGGAGCACTGAGCACTTCCTGGGGCTTTTGACCCAAGTCAAGGCTTAAAAGTCACTTTAAAATGCTCATTAATGCTTATCTTCACGGTTTGAGCTTCTTACTCTACGTAACCAAATTCATTCATTAATTATAATTAGTGGGTAATTTCCGGATTAAAAACAGTAATACAAAATTCTGCTCTTATATGAAAAAGAACAATGTACAGAAACGGGAAAGACGAGTTAACGCTTTGAAAAATTCACCTCAACGCTTGCTTTTCTGAGTGACTGACAGTATCTGTCGTACAGGAAACTATTGGTCATAAAAAGCTGAAATTTGGCATCCTTGATCATCAAGCGAGGATTTTTCGAAATTTCTTTGAAAACGGTGTAACCGGGATTTCAGGTTTAATAATTCACGCAAATAAAGTCGCAGAATACAGCCAGTTAATTATAAATGCTTCTAAATATCAGTTCTCTATGAGAGTTGACACTTGATATAATAAAACCGACTTGAAATAAAATACATTAAATCTAACATTATTACGAATAACTCTAAAACTACTCTTTAGGCCATGCGGTCATTATCATATAAAAAGATCATCAAGCTCAATAAAAGTTATAGGATAGAACACATAAGAAAAATATAGTCAAAATGGGGACCTCCTTTTTTGGATTTATGACATTTTTTTTTTAACTTCACGCTGTATCCCGCATATAGCGGGGTAGGCAGAGGGAACCAGAGAACCTAGTGTTAAGACACTCCATTCTCTTTCAACAATTCTGTTCCCCACTTTCCACCGAATTAAGGAATTACGGGTTGAGTGGCGGAACTCAACGCCGATTTATGATAAAAGATTAAAAAAAACCAACTAGTTACACTATAATAAAAATATTTTCTTTCTATAACGTCTCCGTAAATGCAACGCTTTCTCACATCCCGACTAATTCCACCCATGTCCGAGTAATGTAACCCGATAAAGGTAGATTCAGCAGCATCTGCTCAATTTGACGTTGTTTGGGTCAAACGACTGAATGTACTTACGTATTCATTATCTTGAATGTAACTATGTACAGACATGCATTTATAATGGGTTTTGGGTAGAATAAATTATTATTGCCATTTGTTTTCTGTTTCTTTTCTTAATTTCAAGCTTTCTATTGTAAGACAAAGAGGGGCGATGAGCTTCGCCACTCAATATGCAATGTTCTGAATTCGGGTATAAAGCGGTGAACGGAGTGTCCTGGCGCTAGGTTCTCTTTGACAATCCCCCTTTGCGGTATAAAGGGATAAAGCTTGAAGTTGTTTTCTATTGTATCCTCCATAATCTATTAAAGCATGATAGATTGAGAGAACCTAGTGGTTATACTTTTAATACTATAACCTAATGTTTAGATATATTGTTGGGTGTAGGACTCAACGTCGTGCTGATCAGACCTGGGTAAATGAAAATAATTCAATTAATAATATAAATGTGAAAGTTCATCAGGATATTTGTTTGTTATTCTTTTACGTAAATACTACTGAACTCGATCTAAATGAAACTTTACAGTAGTATAGCTAATACATCAGAATAACACATAGTTTACAATTTATATACAGGTTTTGTTAGTAGTAAGTACTTTAAATATAAACGTTATCTGAGTAGAAATCGAATCTGCAATCTTCATAAACACATTCAATACCAAAAGGTGAATAAATATATAAGAATAAATAAGTAAGAATACTAATTAACTGTTAAATAATTATAAAAAATACCTAATTGTAGTTGCTATGACCGTGAAATTGTCCTGAAACCCGAAACATAGCAATATAAATCATTCAACCCTTAAAATGTAATCTGGGGGTATCTTAGACCGGCTCTGCGTCGGCCGCACCGGTAATATTTTAAAATTTCAGACAAAGCTCCACAGATTTACGATCGGATTGTGTAAATTGGAAAGTTTGGGAAGACATATTGCATCCGACGCAAAATTAATGCGGACCCAATTTTTTTTGCAGCTCTCTTTCTGTTTTCATAGTACGTTGTATGTTTTAAAATCATTTGTTAGCGAGTGCGTTTAATGGGTCAAAGTGAGGTGAAAATATTTTTGGAATTATTGGAATATTTATCGAAACGGAAATCCTAAGAGGACGGAGTGTCTTAATACTAGGTTCTCAGGTTCCCTATAACTACTCTGCTATGCTCGCTAAAAAAAGATACAGGTATGTTATCTACCGCAGATAAGTTAGTAGTGTGCCATTTTATGTTCCGGTTATTCAAATATATCGCGTACTCAACCGAGACCTATAAAGACTAAAGTTTTCTTTAGTCCAGTATTTATTTTAGTACTATATTTATTTAGTCCTGTATTTATAAGATTATAACATTATAAATATTTCTCAATATAAAACCCCTAACTACCGCAATCTGTAAAATACATTTTAACAATCCATAATTTTTTACTCATCTTCACGCTTTATCCCGCATAACGAGGTAATTGGAGAGAACCTAGTGTCAAAAAATATGTTCTCCGCATTTTTTTATGGGCAGGACAAGGGAAGGGAGCATTCGGGTTACGAAATCGGATTGAATTCGAGATACAGCGTAGTGGAATTCAACGCTATACTTTGTTTGAGCGGGAAAATGAAAGTAATTCAAATATAAGCCCATACTCGACTGGGAATCAAACCTACGACCAATCGCGCTTACAGTCACACGGTGTCCCACTGAGCAATAACGACCTCAATTTATTATTATGAATCTCAATACTTGTTTTTGTATATACGAATATCGCTTTTAATAAAATTATAACAAATTTACGTTGTAGGAAATTGTATACACAAAGCGGAAAATGAATTTATCATAATAACTTGTATTGTTATACCACAGATGCTCACGTGAAACAATTTAAGCTACGTATTAAAAGTATGGTATGTTAAGCAAAGATTAACTAAATTATGAATTGGGGGTAATTTTACTATAGAAGGAAGATTATGGTTCTTATTTATAGGTAGTAGGTAGTGGTTTCCTTTGAATATAGTTGTTTGAATGTGCTTTTCCTTAATTCTACTTTACTAAATTTTTTTATTAGCTTGACGTTATATCCCGCATATAGCGGAATAGGCAGAGGGAACTTGAGATCCTAGTGTTAGGACACTCCGTTCTCCTTCAACAATTCCCCTCCTCACTTTCCGCTGGATTGAGGCATTGCGTGCAGAGTGGCGGAATTCAACGCCGCGCTTTGCCTTATTACCAGACTCAGGGAATGAAAATACTAAATATTATTTAAAATTTTCATTTCCTGGAGTGGGAATCGAACCCACAACCTGTTCCACAACTTATGCACTTTTCTATGATGGCACAAATAATCATTAGTGTGTTTAGATAGGGAGAGGAGCTTGAACAGTGAAAGCGAGCGGTTATGCATACTAAAGGGGGCCTCTTTAATCGTTTACTTGGTTCGCAAGTCGTAGATACTGCCTCGAGCTCGAGATGCACGCACGGTGAAACGCAAAGGAGTTTCTTCTTAAATGTTCCAATTTCTGCACCAGGCTTCAAAAAAATGATTTTTATGTTAAAGTTTCATATGAAAATTCTGTCTCTATGTTATTTAAAACTTATTAAAAATTTTAAAATTGGTAAAATTGATTGATTTTTCACTCTATAAATAAAGGAATCCTAATGCTATTTGTTTAGCTTCACGCTGTATCCCACATATAGAGCAGGGTAGGCAGAGGGAACCTGAGAACCTAGTGTTAAGACACTCTATTCTCTTTCAATAACTCCGTTCTCACTTATGCTTATTAATATTTAATAACTGTTCCTATTAACCACCACGTTCGTATATAATATGTATAAATATCCCAAAATAGCTATATTTGTTACATATTTAAATAAAATATGACAATTTCTTCCTTTAAAATGACTTTTCTAACATCACCCTTTATGCCGCATAGCAGGGTTGAGAGAGAGAACCTAATATCAAGTAGCTTCGGCTTACTCTTTCTGTCTGAATTCGAGATATTGCGTGCTGAGTGGCGGAACTCAACGCCGCACTCTGTCTTACTAGAGTAGAGGAAATTAACATAAATTAAATAAATAAATAATGTAAATAATTTCTTACAGTGGGAATCAAACCAACACCGGCACCACCATTCGCACTTTCATGCAGACACTGGTCCATTGCTCTACGATCCATAGTCCATACTTATCAGATCTGGGAGATGTAAATAACTAAGAGAATTTAAGTTTAAATAAACAAAAATAATATCAATTATGGTAACAATTTTAACGTTTCAACGCTTTTTTTCAGGATTTTTCCGCCTCGTGGGTCGTGGATTCAAATCTGGTGGATGGATGGTGGATTCTAATTGGGGTAAATATTTTAATAATATAATTTTCCTCAAACGCTTTAAACGAAACATGGGATACAAACATAATTATTATTCTTTAAAAACATAACTGAAAACTACATAAAGAACTGGCCAACATTAGTTCGTCCAAGAAAATGCATAAAATATTAGAAAAATATTACATTACATATACCATATACTTTTTAATACATTTAAAGTAAAAGCAAAACTTTCAGCATTATTCGCTGTACGGAGCAACGTTGAGTTCTTATCGAGACTTATACTGGCGTGTTTGAAAACTTTGTATGTTACGTTCATACTTATATGAAGTCATGTCATCGATCCTCTTATCGTAGCCCAAAAGTATCTCGCAAGTATCTAACATTAGCATGTAAGGGAATACGAGGGGCCTTTTACTGAGTATCCTTTATAACTGATTGAAAAGTAACTATTTGAGACAGTTCCTGTTAATATTAGGTGTAGAATACTTGTCTTTAAGTTGTAACATGATATTTAGTTTAAGAATGTTTGGTTGAGAGGGTAGGCCTTTAAGCAAATATAACACATGAATTATTCTCATGAAAATACCATTTCGTCGCTCTGGTAAGGCAAAGCGCGGCGTTAAGTTCCGCAACTCAGCACGCAATATGGGAAACGGAAATGTTAAAAGAGATCGCAGTGTTTTAACACTAGGTTCTCAGGTTCCCTCTGCCTACCCTGCTATGTGCAAGATACAGCGTGAAGCTAAAAAAATAATTTCTTCGCTGTGATACTATAAAACGCGGCGTTGAGTTCCGCCACTAAACACACATTATCTTAATTTTAAGCTGAAAGCAGAGAACAGAGTGTCTTGACCCTAGGTTCTTTTTGACTACCCTACTTACGTTACGCTCATATTTATATGAAGTCATGTCTTTTCTTTTTTTTTTTAAACTTCACGCTGTATCCCGCATATAGCAGGGTAGGCGGAGGGAGCCAGAGAACCTAGTGTTAAGACACTCCATTCTCTTTCAACAATTCTGTTACCCACTTTCCGCCGTATTGAGGCATTGCTTGCTGAGTGGCGGAGCGCCACGCCGCGCTTTGCTTTATTACCAAACCCAAAAAATGAAAATACCAACATTTCCTGGAGTGGGAATCGAACCCACAACCTGTCGCGTTTAAAGTCGCACGCTTGTGCCTCTGTGCCACGACACATCTTATCGTAGCCCAAAAGTATCTCGCAAGTATCTGGCAATACCATAGAAGGAAATACGACTAAAGGTCGTTTACTGAGTATCCTTTATAACTAATTGAAAGATGTAAGTAAGGAATAGTTGTAAGTTTAAAGTGTACAACGATATTGTTGAAGAACGTTTTGGTTTAGAGGGCCTTTAAGGAAATATAACGCTTAAATTACACTTTGCTTAAGAAATTATAGTTCTAACATTGACTATGCGTGAATAGGTAGATAACTTGTTAACCTATACATTTTTAAAAATATTGTTAGTCATTGGAATTTGCTTCATAGGGTTTATAGCTGACTAAATAAAAATAATAAAAAAAAAACAAATACTATCTGATAAAAATGTATTTGAATAACATAAAACATAACGCCTGTCGTGGCGCAGAGGCACAAGCGTGCGGCTGTATATACGACAGGTTGTGGGGTCGATCCGACTCAGAGAAAGGAACCCAGGAAATGGAAAATTCCATTTCCTGGGTTTGGTAACAATGCAAAACGCGGCGTTGAGTTCCGCCACTCAGCACGCAATGCCTCGGCGGAAAGTGGGGAACGAAGTGTCTTAGCACTAAGTTCCCTCTGCCTGCCCTGCTGTATGCGGGATACAGCGTGAAGCTATGTATGTATGTATAAAAATAGAATTTACAGATAAAATTTAAAATAAAAAATCGTTCTTTGAACAGTATGCATTTTCGGCTTATGTATTTATTCACACCTGGTGCGCATATAATTGTTTTACCCAATAAAATGTTATACGGTAACACACATTAAAAAAATCGAATTGTTAACCTTCTTTTTTGAAGTAGGCTAAGGTAGGTAAGTAAATAGCAACAGACATAATCATTATAATAAAAGCTTATCATAAAAAATGTTATTATAACAGCATTTGTTCTCATTTCTTATAATTACAGAACAACCAGGAAATGGGAGCTTAATAAAACACAGTTTGCTTTATAATTTGTTTCACAAAAGGAAATATATATTTTATTACATTGTATAATATTATTAAAGTGTTTATGAATTAATATGAATAAAGAAGAAGTATTCTTTTGTTTTATTCAATATTTTCTTATATCAGACCTATTTTTTCTTGTATCGAAGCGCAGTGGGACAGCATCCGACTACAAGTGTGATTGGTTGTGGGTACAATTCCCTCTCAGAGAAATGGGCAATTCTTCAAGCTTTCATCTTCTGATTCATATAGCCCAAACCACAAAACATATATACAAAAACCTCAAAATATATATTTCAGATCACTTTCTCAAATATATGTTTTGTGGTACTTATTACTACTTACTTTCATAGGAACACGTTTTATTATGCCAAAAGTGTCAAAAATTTTGGACCGTATGAATCAGGTGAAGAATGGAATCTTGAAGAAATATCCAAATATACGATTATTTTTAAATTATTTTCATTTTACGGCTCTGGTCAGACATGGCGTGGCCATGAATTCTGCCATTAAGCAACAATGATGAAGCAATATGTCGAATATAGATGGAAAACGGCAAACGGAGTGTTTTGACACTAGGTTCTCTCTGACTACAAAGCTTTGCGAAATTAAGCGTAAAGCTCTTTTTTATTATATATTTCCCTGATTTTTTAGGAAAACTATTAGTGAAGCAGTGGCACACTGATTCACAGAAATAAAGATTATGGTTTTAAATCCGTCAAAGGGATAATATTCGGATTTTTAGTATATTAGATTATTCTTGACTAGACTTGAAATCTACGAGAAAAAATCTATCCTATATTTTCAGTATTAAAATATCAATAAACATATTTAATCTAGAAATCACTAGGAAATTAATAAATAGGTGAAAAGTATATAAGAAAATAAGCATTCGACCTATTACATATCTAAATGACATTGTTTATTTTTCCATAACATTGGAAAAAAACTAAATATAAAACATTTTCCTATGATAATCACCACACATCATTCTATTTAAAGTCCATCTCATATAATCATCACTGCACTTATCTGCGATAACGCATTTTCCTCTTTTCTCACACCACCCACATCCATATTCTCTTCTAATTTTCAAACACGATTTACAATCATGACCTAATAGTTCACATTTATATATCAGAATTGGTATTTCATTAGAGAAAGGACTTACTCCACCCCAGATTAGCTGAAACGTACCTTCTTGTACTTCTTGAAGTTTATTATTAAGAGCAATAGAATAACAAAAGACAAATTCACCTAAAATAAGCGCTTTCAAATGAGTAACACGTTCTTTAAGCTTAACTTGACAAACAATTTCTTTGTCATATAATACTGGGTCCACGTTTAGTAATTTGACTTTCAAATTTGTTCGTATTCCTGATGGTACTAGGATGGCTTCTGAATGTTCATATACTATCCTAGGACATGATAGGTTTCCTTTGTAATTTCTGTTATTACTTGGACATAATTGTTTCGTGTCATCAGTGCACCCAAAATTATGACACCAGCCACATTTATAAGAAACACTGTTCATGCAATCATAGCAAGTTTCAAATGATTGACAATAAGTACTAGGATCGTCTTGCGATATTTTATTTTCTTCAGTTGTATTATTATTAGTTTCAAAAGACTCCTTGATTTCCAGCCCATCTGTATTTTCTTCTGAATTCAACATTACTTCACATTGTACTCCCAATGAATATATTAAAATAAATATTATAATAAAATCAATGATAAGAGCGGAGTTCATGTTTGGCAGCTATGGTTTTTCTAAGTGGCAATAAAAAGGTAAACGCGTTTTTATATAGAAATAGAACATTTGTTTAATCTATCACATCGTAAATACTGGAACTATAAAAACATTCAGAACAATGGCTTCTACTTATTTCTTCAACTTGTTATATTTTACACTTTGAGCAAATATTATGAGATTCTTCAATAGTTATGTTAATGAATAAACGTATAGGTTAGTTTCTATTTACTTTAGAAGTTTTATATACTTTATAATTCTGATGCTAGTTTTACTTATTGTTTAAGAAAACACTACTTTATGAACTTTATTTAGTTTTTCATACCAGATGCGTCGATTTTTTTGACGGAGTTATTAGATAAATTAGAATTTCATAGAAGTCACTCCGTTCTTAATTTACTATCTAAGTAAAGGAATTGATGATTCTTCTTGAGCAATGTGTTTTAAAAGAAACATTGCATACTAAATTAAAAAAAAATAGCCTGACGCTTTTTTCTCGTATATCATCACAATATCAAGACACCTTGTACTCTACTTTACACTCAAATTTAAGCCATTATGTACTAAGTGGCGGAACTTAACGTTGCATTTTGTCTTATCTGGGTGGGGAATAAAACTGATTTAAACACAATAATTCCTTAAGTGAAATTTGCATCTTATAACCATTGAATTTAATCAGTCAAATTCAAACGATGCCAAGTTATTCTCAATAAATAACTTTGTATTTTGAATATATCTGAATTGTTTCTTCTTCATTTCAATGACAGAAGAAACTTAGATTGCCTGAAAGCTAGTTGAGCGAACACTGTAGTTAATACTAACCACAGAGCAGAAATATTTTAGATATGGCTCAATTTATATTTATTAAAATATTATATTATCAATAAAATATGTAATTTTTAATCTTTTTGTAGATTGCAGACTATTATCATACTTCTACAGTTTGCTTTCACCAACTTCCACAGTGTTTGATAGTTCAAATCTCATCTAGAGACAAGTCCAATGTTAACAACATTGAACTTGCATTTAATTTCCGTAACTATTTTTACCTTTTTTGTTTTTATGTAATAAAAACTATATATATAAAAAAACAGTAAGTAGGTGATACACAAGAGAACCTGCAGAGTTTTTCTTTTTTTACACTTTAATTATAACTTACGATTAAGCTTTATTGTTAATAGTAAAAATTAACAAAAAAATATATCTATATACTAATAATTTATATGTATAATGCCACTGATGTGTTGGAACATTTTCCTATAGTATAAAGCTTCAAGGCATATTCGAAAATATATACTAGACAAAGGAATGTGGAAATTCAATAGACACCGAACACATTTAAGATTTGCCGACGGTATAGCTCTACTTAATGAAACTCCCAGAGAACTATAAACAACAATGCAAAATTTTGTGAACCATAGTAAAATAGTAGGAATTGAAATGAACACCAAAGTAATGAAAATTAAAAACTAAAAAAGTCACTTCAGATAATACCTATTACTAATAATAAAAATATTTTTTTTATGAGATCTCATGAGATCTTAAAAAACTTTAAAGAGGTCCATTGAAATCACTAATTAGAAGCACTAGCTTTTCAATAGGAATCCTTGGAATTGGTTTACCCAGTAAAGAATTATAACGCAAAAGAAATACAGTGCAATTGAGAAACTCCTTCGTTTTTTTTTTCAAAACTAAATTACTTTTAAAAACTAAAATAATAACCAACAATATTCAATCTAAAGTCTCATTAATGGAGCAGGAAACAAAAAAGAATTTGTTAATGCATACTAATTTGATAAAAACTGAAATTACAAAGAGTAGATAGAAGAAGAAACATAACATTGAAAAAGTACAGCGCCACAACTTGTCATCGTATACAGTTCGTCGATAAAATACTATTAAGGGTAAATCATTAATAAAACACTTATTTCATTATATTACAATAATCATACAATAAATGTTCATATTCCAGCAGCAACAGTAGTAACATTAGCGTCTAATGCTGAAGTAGCCGTATTTATATCTGTTTTGTCATTTTCACTTGTTTGCGTCAAATCCATAGATACACTAGATGATGCAGAAGGTGGTTTTGTAGGCGACTTAGTCCTGATTACCATTTTATTTTCACACCCAACGTATACATTGACGGAAATGGGATAATTATATATGGATGTTATTCGTAAAACTAAATATTTGGATCTGAGACCGCCTCTTATTATTTGTACTTGAGGTCCTCTTCCCACGCCGAGACGGTCTGATACTCGGAAATATGTTATCTGAAATGGGTGCAATTTTCTGATTATGATGAAATTAATTATGGGGTGATGGGACATTTTGAGTTTTTAATAATGGAAATCCAACTCTCAGAGGGGTAGGTTTGAAGAGGTTGATGACAGTGGCGATGGGGATATACAGGAATCCCAGATAGTCCTGCTAGGGATAAAGTGTGATGTTTAAAATAATAATTAAATTAAAATTTATATAGGTGTCATATATATATTAAATTTAATATATTTTACAATAATTGCTTCAAATAAAAAAAAAAATTTGTAATCTCTACAAAAGATACCGTGAAAATCAATTTTCAGAGTACTTTTTTGTTAATCAAGCAAACAGCTTCACACTTTCTTCCGCACAGCAAGGTAGCGCGGTAGTTAAAGAAAACCTAGTGCCAAGACTCTCTGTACTCCACTTTTTTAGTTTTAAAGCTAATTTATGATTATTAGACACAAAAACGCCTGTAGTGGCGCAGAGGAACAATTTGTGCGACTGTAAACGTGACAGGCTGTGGGTTCGATTCCTACTCCAGGAAAAATGTAATTTTTTATTTCCTGGGTTTGGTAACAAGGCAAAGCGCGGCGTTGAGTTTCACCACTTAGCACGCAATGCCTCAATTCGGCGGAAGGTGGAGAACAGTGTGTCTTAACACCTAGGTTCCCTCTGCCTACCTTGCTATATACAGGATACAGCGTTAAGCTATATATGTATGTATGTATGTATTAACAAAAATATAAAAATTACCGGACATTTAAAAATCCTTCCATATTTAGCAAGTACTTTTCTATACGGCACCCGTTCTTTATAAAGTACATCTTGCGCTACAAGAAGATCATTTTGTTTAAACATACCAACATAAAAACCTCCACCAATACATATATTTATAGAAATCAATATAAATAACGCTACTGCGTACATAATTTTGATGGACTAAAGTAATATTTCATAGTAGTAATAATTATTTTTTGTGTTTATTAGTTTTTTATGTGATTTTAATAGTTTCTTTTAATTATTAAGAATGTGTTTAAACGATTTCAGGAGTGATTAGATTAATTTGATTACATTTAGCACTTATATATTAAGAAAATATAGTATTAAGAGAGACGATCGTAGCTCAGTGGGTTAGAATCAGACTGTGCACGTTGTCGTGAGTTCGATCTTCACATGATGGAATGATTATTCAAATTGTTATAATTTTCCTGATCTGGTACATTAAAATACGGCGTTTAGCTTCGCCCCTGAAATAGTATTGTTTTGATGGAACGTAGAGAATAGTGTCCACACTAGGTAAAACAAATTGTAGCCTGCTCTTTGTGTTATAGTTATAAAGCAAGCAGTATACGAGTATATATCATATTTTCTTTCCTCTTTTTTTTTTTTTATGGATACCGGATGGCAAACGAGCAGAAGGACCGCCTGATGGTAAGTGGTTACCTTCGCCCATGAACATCTACAACACAAGAGATGTATTAGATGCGTTGCCAACCTAGAGGATACAGATGGAAAGGGAGGATAATGTAGTAGTCCGCTATCGGAACCACCACATTTTGGGGAAAGGATGGGTCGGAAAGGGAAAAACCTGGCTTACATGCCATCGAACCGGAACACATCATAAGATATTTGGCGGTTCGTCTTTGACATGATAGTGGTCGCGAGCCAGACGGAGGACGAACCTCTTACCACCAAACAAATCCTCAAAACAAGTTCTGGTTTACCGATGAATTGGTAATGAAGACAAACATAGGAAAAATCGAAAATGTATTCTTTTTAGGGGAAGCATTTTTAAGTTAAACATATTTTTACGTAATAAAGTAATCATAATGTCCATTAATAATTTTAAAAATGTATACGAAAGTCGACTTATCAACCTATTACACGCCTCGTACGAGTACAAATAAATCCTTTACGATTTTTTTGTAAGTAGCCGACGATAACCCAAACGAACTTTGCTATAACCTTCTTTATGTTTTACTCATTTAATATTTTTGCAGGTTCACGCTTTATTAAAAATACAAGGGTTTCTGCCATAATTTTCGACATTGCGAATTAAGATGTGGAACTCAACGTCGCGCTTTATCCTACCAAAAAAAATCAAAAAACACAAAAAATTTAAATACAAATATTTTTCATGCAAGTGAACATTTTCGAAAGCTGTCAATTTGTCACCTAAGTTGATATTAATGTACGAATATATTCAGTGTCTAATATTATATAATATGAAACGCGCACACCTGGCTGCGGTAAACAAAATGAAGGAAATTTCTATCACAAAGACGATACGAGGCTATACTATGGGAGTAAATTTATGCTTGTTTAGTAGGTACATATAGAGTGCTTGTATGGATATTGTTAGGATGACGTCATGTCTTGATATGCATACCTTCACTAATAATAATAATATCTCGATGCGGCAGAAAGCTGGGATGTTAAAAGAGAACGGAGTGTCTTAACACTACGTTCTATGGTTCCCTCTGCCTACCCTGCTATTTGCGGGATGCGGGAAAAGAAAAAAGCTAATAAATTAACAACAAAAGTGTAAAAATTATATAAAAATTTCGATATAATTCGATATGATTTTATTATAGCATTGATTAGTATAGTATTAGGCTTATGTGGCTAATATAGTTTATTATTATTATTATAGTATATTCGTCTTGTAGCCTCACGCTGGAACCCGCCCAAAGTAATGTAGGAGAGAGAACCTGAGAATTAAGTCACTCCGTTCTCTTATGATTTCTGTTCCCTACTTTCCGCCGATTGGAGGCATTTCGTACTGAGTGTATCAATAATAATTTATTTATTTGTTAATATTGTTACATAATTTTATAGGAATTCTGTTCTTTATAGCAAATCGTGTTCGTAACGAGCAAATTTAAAGAAAGCCTCGTGAACAGCCACTTTGTTCACAATAAGGCAATAATTGAGACAGATTTGGCCAATTTGGACCACTCATTTTGTAATTCGTTATAACAATAGCTGAATCAGTTGACCTTTAATATAAATTGACATATTTACTTAATACGCTAATAAAGATACTAAATTTAGAATTTGTGACTTTTTTAGCTTCACACTGTATCCCGCATATATCAGGGTAGGCAGAAGGAACCTAAGAACCTAGTGTTAAAACGCTCTGTTCTCGTTTAACATTTTCGTTCCAAACTTTCCGCCGTATTCAGGCTGAGTAGCGGAACTCAGCGTCGTGCTTTCTCTTGTTATCAGAGCAAGGAAATGAAAATATTAAATAATATTTAATATTTTCATTTCTCAAAGTGGGAATTGAACCCACAACCTATCGCATTTACAGTCACACGCTTGTGTCTGGCTTTATTTTTTTCTGAGTTAAAAATAAGTGACTATAGGTCCATAATTCATAGTTTTTATAAGTAGCAATCGCTAGAAAGAACCTGAAATAGAGACATTGTCTGTTGAGTTGCGGAACTCAAAGATACTTAAGAGACCAGGGTGAGGACAAAATTTGAATGTCATATTCAAATTATGTCCTCATATTCAAATTATGTCATTTCATTTAGTAGGGAATAAACCCGCAACCAATCGTTTTTACAGTTAAATATAGTCCCACTACGCCATGAGGGTATTTGTTTGTAAATTATGTTCAAATATTTTTTTTGTCACATGTATATTATTCAAAATCAAGTTTCATAGAACTTAATGTATTGATGTATTTTCTGAGAGAGATATATTTTTGGTTATATTTTAGCTGTCTTTTGTTTTCTGCTTGCTGTAGCCAAAAATCTGGATAGTAAAATACAACAAATCAAGTATTTTAAATAGTATTATTATGAATACTCTCTTATAGTAGTTTTTGTAACACAAAAAACTGATAAATTAGGTGAAAATGGACAGCATAGGTCAAGTAAATGTTTGTAGGTCACGGGAAGGTCAAGATCAAGGCCTATAAGGGGCAGACCTGATATTATTATAAAAATATCAATTATATCCAAATGGTAATCAATTAAAAAAAATCTACAGATTATTTTATCATTACTGTTGGATATGGTAAAGTTGAAATTAGTAGTAAAATAATCAAAAATTTCACGATATTTTCTCCTCTTGTGTCCATTCAGATTTTTGTTATAGTTTTCAGATAAGTCCTATGCCGAAAATATTTCGTTTTTAATTTTCCACCTGATATTTAGACATTGCACGTACAGTGTCTACAACTAAACGCTTCGCTTTATCTTACCAGGGTAGATAAATGACAATAATTTATATATTACCATTTCTTCGAATCGAGAACGAGCTCCCACTCATCTTGCAACACCACTGAGTCATGATACCTTAATTTCATTATAAATATCCCAAATTTTCATATTAAAATAAAATATTGTAAACACAAGCAACAATACATAACCCTGACAATTTAAGATGATGATCCATAATAACTAAATCATAACAACAGATAATACAAACTTTGGTGCAATATAAATTAATCGCGTGTCAACTGAGTCTTCAATCACCAAGCTATTGATGGATGAACACGGCAGTTTGGGTGCCATCAATCATGATAGTGAACAAGAATATCGATTTGTGAACGGTTTATTACTATTAGTGAATATAAGTTTTTTAAACAGCGGGTTTTGCGTTTTTAAGGCAAAGGTTATTAAGTTTTTACAAAGTTTTTTTTTGTCGTCTCTAGTCTGAAGAATTGTGAGTTCCTAAACAATATACTTCATATTTAACAAAATTTCGCTCTCTTTTTACTTGAAAATATTGTCAGATGTCAAGCAATAGCTGGAAAATGGCAGCCTAGCTAGTAGTAAGATGAGAAATATATTTATTTTAACTTCTTGCTGTATCCCGCATATAGCGGGGTAGGCAGAGGGAACAAGAGAACCTAGTGTTAAGACACTCCATTCTCTTTCCACATTTCCGTTCCCCACTTTCCGCCAAATTGAGGCATTGCGTGTTGAGTGGCGGAACTCAACGCCGCGCTTTGCCTTGTTACCAAACCCAAGAAATGAAAATACTAAATTTTACATTTCCTGGAGTGGGGATCGAATTCACAACCTATCGCATTTACAGTTGCACGCTTGTGCCTCTGCGCCATGACAGGCGTTTATTTAAGAAACTAAATTACATTTTCTATACATTACATATAGTATAATGAAATTACGTGTTATTTCAAGCTGTATTCAAAATATTATTCCTTCCAAAATTAACATATCATACAAAAAATACACCATACAACTCAGACATAGTCGGTAGTCAAAGCTAGTGAGTAATAAATCAAACGTAAGTGCCTCTCTATAACCCCGCACAATAGGTCGGGGAAGCGTTAACACTCTCAAATCCGGCTTTTACATTAATGTGTTTATTTATAAGCAATTTCCTTCCCTATATAGAAAATTCACGTATACTTCTTTTATTTTTGAACGTGGTTAAATATTATTTAAACATCACAAACTATTTACGAGAACGCCTGTCGTGGCGCGGAGGCACAAGTGTGCGACTGTAAACGTGACAAGTTGTAGGTTCGATCCCCACTCCAGGAAATGGATTTTTTTATTTCTTGGGTTTGGTAACAAGGCAAAGCGCGGCGTTAAGTTTCGCCACTCAGCACGCAATGCCTCAATTCGGCGGAAAGTGGGGAACGGAATGTCTTAACACAAGGTTCCTTCTGCCTACCCTGCTATATGCGGGATACAACGTGAAGCTATGTATGTATGTATGTATGTATTTATGATAGACGAGAGAAGTGAAATGTTGGCTATAAAGTTTATGTTTCTCACAAAATATATGTAGTTTCCTTAGCTACTAGATTTTGGACGTGGCTTTGCTAACTTGAATGGTATATTTAAACACTTGTTTAACGTCTTAGGGAAGGTATTTCCAGAAATACTTTTTTAGTGGACATAGTGTGTAACATCTATATACAAAGTTTCGTCAGATTCCATTGCAGTAACATTAATATTAACATATAATAAATTTTGATTTACTTTTTATCTTTAAAAGGAAAATTTCCATGAATATTGTCTTATTACTCCCTTATACTTCTTAAGAAATTTATTACTTTAGAAATAAGAAAAAGACGACGATAAAGTATGAAAGATTATGTATAACGGAAGTTCTTCACATTATGTTCTCTTATAACGCAAGAAATGCTGTACAATTCTCCCGTAGCTAGGGAGTCAGAGAGCTAGTGACAAACTACTCTGTTCTATAATTCCCACCCAAATTCGAGAATCACATTGAATAGCGGAATTCAACGCTGTTGTTTACTTTATCAAAGCGAAATATTATTTCATCTGGATATCGAACTCGCTACCAATCGCGTTTACAGTCTGACGCTGTTCCACTACGCCATAATGGTCTATAAGAGATGCTTCAACTAAAAAAAATATACTTTCATCATTTTTTATTTAAAATTTGACAAAGATTTCCTATAGAATTTCAATCTGTATGTTTCCATCTGACAATAGAAACCGGCTGTGAGCAATGACAGTCCCCGGGAACCGCTAATACGCGTGAGGATGCATTTTTTGATGCACTCCAATCGTATATTGGAGTGTAACAATGTGATTTAATGTTAAACGTGATCTAATACCGTTTGCCTTTTACTAGTCATTCCTTTTAGGACTTTATTTGTTGGGGATTATCGAATAATAGTTATTTTTAGTATAGCTAAAGTTATATACAATATAATAACGCCTGTCGTAGCGCAGAGGCACAAGCGTGCGAGTGTAAACGCGACAGGTTGTGGGTTCGATTCCGACTCCAGGAAATGTAACTATTTCAACTTTCTGGGTTTGGTAACAAGGCAAAGCGCGGCGTTAAGTTCCGCCACTCAGCACGCAATGCCTCAATTCGACTGAAAGTGGTGAACGGAATTGTTGTAAGAGAACGGAGTGTCTCTGTCTACTCTGCTATATGCGGGTTACTGCATGAATTAAAAAAAAAATCTACAATAATAAATTGAAGAAAGAAAATTATATCGCCGGATATTTGGCATAGACAAACTTATTTTTCCTTTTACTTAATTTTTTTCTTTGTCGTGAAATGGCGGAAAATGATAATATTTAAATTATATTTATTGTCCTGCTCTAGTAAGGCAAACGGTGTTTAGTTCCGCACTTAACACGCATCGTCTCAATTACGGGCAGAAAGTAGAGAACGGATGGAAAGAGAGGTCCTCTCTGACTGTCCTGCTAAGCGACAAAAATATGAAAAAAATGAAATAAACTCTGCAGGACTACTTATAACTATTAGTCATGTAAAATAATTATAACAAAAAACAAAATCGACTTTAATGAAAATGCCCTAAAAAGTACAATTATTACGTGTAACTCAAAAACTTCTTGGCAGATCTTAAAAAAATTGGCAACAGTTCTTAACAGCAGGACTAGCCACCATATAATAACATTATAAAGAACAAAAAAACCCGACTGAACCAATTCTTCAAATTTTGGAACCAAATACAAATAAAGTAAGCTATAAAAGCCAGTTATGTGTTATACTTAAAATGTGCTAATTAAGTTCTTTCTTTTAACACCCCATACGGTACCCATCAACGATTTCTTTGTTTTTATTCATGACGTAATTGTACCTAGAGCGCGCCATATTGAATTAGGAGTGACGTCACATATCTTAGAACACTTGGAGAGTGAATACCTACCTTACGTCACCTTAATTATATAAATCCCTGTGAGGGGAGGGGGTTAGAATGCAATTCGCCTCCGCCGCTGGGTAGCGTCCAGTAAGAGGCGGGTATCCCAGTAGTTTGGTAGGAGTAGTTATATATCATGTCAAAGACGAACCGCCAAATATCTTATGATGTGTTCCGGTTCGATGGCATGTAAACCAGGTTTTTTCCCCTTTCCTACTCATCCTTTCCCCAAAATGTGGTGGTTCCGATAGCGGACTACTACATTATCCTCCCCTTTCATCTGTATCCTCTAGGTTGGCAACGCATCTACAACATCTCTGGTGGTGTAGATGTTCATGGGCGAAGGTAACCACTTACCATCAGGTGGTACTTCTGCTCGTTTGCCATTCGTTATCCATAAAAAAAAATCTGTTCAGGAGTTTGGAAGATATGAGATAACAAAGAATATTACAAACATTCATGATACGCGCGAAAAACATAACCCTCCTCTGACAGTCTAGTAAAAAGATAATCATAGAATCATCAAAATTGGTTCACCCATTAAAAAATTGAGTATACTCGTACAGTAACACACATAAAAAACAGTCAAAGTGAAAACTTCATCTTTTTTGAAGTCAGCTTTAAAAAAACATTTTTCTTTCATTTTTTTCTTAACTTCACGCTGTATCCCGCATCTACTGGGGTAGGCAGAAGGAACCAGAGAATCTAGTGTTAAGACACTCCATTCTCTTTCAACATTTCCGTTCCCCACTTTCCGTGTAATTGAGGCATTGCGTATTGAGTAGCGAAACTCAACGCCGCGCTTTGCCTTGTTACCAAACCCAAGAAATGAAATTACTAAATTTTACATTTCCTGGAGTGGGGATCGAACCGCGTTTTCAGTCGCACTCCTGTGCCTTTGCGCCACGATAAAGACGTTAAAAAAAACATAAGTTTTTTAAATTTTCCTAGCCCCTTTATAACTGCTCATCAGATAATATTGCTAAGTTTCGTGGCTGATAAAGAAAGTTTTCTTCAGCACGAGATACTCATAGTATAACATTTTTATTTTATCAAGTAGATGTTATTTTAAAACTATAGCACAAAGTGCATAAAGAAACCTTTGAACTTGTACGAGGAAATTAATTTTTATCAAGAATTAGTTCATTCCATACTTCTTTTAAGAGATTTTCTACAAAGCTAATAAAACAATTTAAAAAATTCTATTATAGCTAGCTAACTTGAGTAAAATATACGTTATTTATGAGATGTTTGTAAGAAACTAGCGTTGCGTCCAAACTTTGTCTGAAAAATTGATTAAATTATTATAAATTTATTAAATAAAGTGGAAAATGTAATCATATATATGTATAACTAGCAGTGGCGAGGCGTACATATAACTCGATTCCCACCGGCTTGCCTAACTTTTCAAAGTGACTTAAAAAAAACGCCAGTAAAATATGGGGCTCGAAAAAACAAAGTCAAACAAGGTGTGAGAGCTAAAAAAAGCTACTATAATTCTAAAGATTTTATTTTCATTTCCCCGCTCAGGTTATGCAGGTTGTTAGACATAACGCGGCGTTGAACTCTGTCACTCAACCCTCAATGTTTCGAATTTGAACGCAAATCGAATCTCTTACTTTCTTCCTTTCCCCCTGTTAAAATATCCCTATTCAATTAAATATGTTGCTTTATTATCTTTGTTCTGATATGAAAAATACTTTACATAAATCTATCACATGCTCATAATCCAAGGTTACACAAAAATGCTTTCGTATATATGCTAATCTAAAAAGTGAGCCCTTTCCTTACAGTACACTCTATATAATCCCGCTTAAAACTTTATATATATATATAAATAATATGAGAGTAAAAATCGTGGTACTTTTGTAGTCCTGCATAGAAATCGTCTCGAAATATTCATTTCACCATAGCAAGCGACACAGGTGGCGACAAACGGCGAAATTGGAAAATTTTATTGGATTATCCCATACCTTATTTACTTTTTCAGGGAATGCCTGAGACACTGATGTATTTTGGTTTTAAATCAACGGAACAGTTCTCTGTTTAACTAAGGTCCTTATTTAGCCGACTTCAATAAAAGAGGACGTTCTCAATTCGCCTGTTTTGATGTTCTTGTATATTAAATAGCTATTTAATGGGTAAGCCAATTTGAATGATTCTTTTTTTATGTGATAGCTGCTTTCATTTCGAGTCGGTTTTGCATTTTTTGTTATATTTTAATTATCTATATATAAATATGTGAAGCAAAACCTTTGTATCCCTTTTTACGAAAATAACGCGGACGGAGGAGCATGAAATTTGACACAGTTTATATAGAGAAGAATGCGGAATCCTACATTTTTTTTAATAATGCATGAAACGTATATTAAATTAATAAAATAAATATTACACACACTACCATGGTTTGACATCCGTGTTTGTATAAAGTGACAACGCGTTGTTAACGCGTCAATAGGGACGCTAGATTATATAAATTGTCGTACTGCGAAGTGAAATAATGATTTACATGTATTTTAGTTCCTATTCTATTCTACTCTGTCTATTATATGAGAAATATCTCCCATTTTTGTTAATAAACAAAAATGGCGGTACTTCAAGTTAAAACAATAATAATTAAGATTTTAACAAAAAAAGAAAACTTACTTCAAATAAAATGTAATTAAAAGTAAAATTATTACGAATAGCTCAATAACTACTTGTCAGGTACTTAATTAAATTTATACGGAACTACATCAAAAGTTCTAGCTATCATATAAAAAACAATCGTCAAAATTGGCTTACCCAGTGAAAAGTTATGCAGTAACACACATAAAAAATACAGTCGAATTGATAACCTCACCCTTTTATGAAGAAAGTTAAAGATCGATATAGTTTTTTATATTTCTTTGTTAATATAAATTCCTACAAACCATAAAGCCTGTCATGGCGCAGAGGCACAAGCGTGCGACGCTAAACGCGACAAGTTGTGGATTCGATTCCCACTCCATGAAATAAAAATATAAAATAATATTTAGTAATTTCATTTCCTGGGCCTAGTAACAAGGCAAAGCGCGGCGTTGAGTTCCGCCACTCAGCACGCAATTCACACGCAATCAATTTGGCGGAAAGTGGAGAACGGAAATGTTAAAAGAGAACGGAGAATCTATATTAATAATATAATAATATTTTTTTTATCAATTTGCTAATATAAATTCCTAAAAAGCAAAACTAAATTACAAAGGAGATGATAAATACAATCATGCAAATACTTAAGACCATTCAGCCTTTAGATCACTTGATAAAGCTTTTAGAGATTATTGTTTTTTATATGGTTTTTCTTACGTTTGTATACTCGTAAGTTGTGATCTTATTATGTGGTGTTTATTATGTTCATACATTATAGGTGTTTCATACATTCATTATAGGTGTAAGGTAACACGTATAAATAAATATACTTTTATAAATATACTTGTGGGTTCGATTCCCACTCCAGGAAATGAAGTATTTTCATTTTCTGGGTTTGGTAACAAGGCAAAGCGAGGCGTTGAGTTCCGCCACTCAACGCGCAATGCCAATCTGGAGGAAAGTGGGGAACGAATTTGTTGAAAGCGAACGGAATGTCTTAACACTAGGTTCTCAGGTTCCCTCTGCCTACCCTGCTATATGCGGGATACAGCGTGAAGTTAAAAAAAAAAAATAAATAAATATACTTTTTACATACAAATATTTCTTTCATTTTATGAGTCAGCAAGAAAAAGTAAATCATTATTTTAAGAATCATGTAAATCATTACGTTGTTTATTATTTTTTTTTATAATGTTATATAATAATTGGTAAATTCATTTACTTATATGTAGCACTTTCATGCCTTACCCCGCATAGCATACCCGCAAACCTAGCGTTGTATGTTAAGTAGCGGAATTAAACGCCGCGTCACGTTTGTCTTATCAGAGCAGAGATATGGAAATAAATAAATAAATGACATAAGTAGGTTGTTCTATATGCAATTGACAAATTATCATATGTCTTTGAATTGAAATAGATGAACCTGTCGTAATATTGGGATGTACCCGACTGAATTGCTAAAAAAATTACCGACCGAAAAATAAATGAGAGAAGAAACTGCTTAGAAATTCATGGAGGAGTTTAGAGAGTGTCTGGGACTTACCCAACGTGTAGGTTCTAGGGGCCCCTTTAAAATGCGCATTGACGTTCACCTCTACTGTCCGCGCTTCTCTCTACCTAATCATATTTTAGAAGATTCTACTAATACCGCCTTTGAAATACATGCTAGAAATGAGCTGATAATAGTTCTAGACAGGCCGAGATCTTTTAGTAGATTGTAGAGAGATTTCGCTGTTATACCTCTCGCGTACCTCCACCGCGTACAAATTAATTCTAAACCTATTCTTAGATACCTATTACTTTAAATAGCTCTAAAAGTTTTTAGTGAGAATCGAACCCATAATTCTGTTAAATTCTCATATAGAGCAAGTAAAACTGTATGTAGAAACGGTATTTGAAAATGTCAATATTATTATATATACAAAAATACATACATACAGCTGCACGCTGTATTCCGCATATAGCAGGGTAGGCAGAGGGAACCTGGTGTTAAGACACTCCGTTCCCCACTTTCCGCCGAATTGAGAAGTTCCGTGCTGAGTGGCGGAACTCAGCGTTGCGCTTTGCCTTGTTACCAAACGCAGCAAATGAAAAATTCCATTTCCTGGAATGGAAATCGAACCTACAACCTATCGCGTTTACAGTCGCACGCTTGCGCCTCTGCACCACGACAGGCGGTAGGTATTTAAAAATGTCAATATTTGTATTTATACTAAAATAACATTTCTATTTTTATGTGTATATGTTACATATAAATTATATTTATGACCACTGAACCATTTCACAACAAAATTTTGTTTTTTTCCATTAACCAAATAAATCTTCCTATCGTTAAGCGCGAGTCATGGAAGCATAAAATATATGTAATTCAATCATAACAGACGGACGGACGTCCATTGAAGATTAAGGGTCTTAATGTGAAATCAATTTTACGAAAAATACAAAGCAACATGTGTATATATACATATTTCAGCGAAAGGTAGCTGAAAGGGATGGAAATTCCGGCTTAACTGAAAAATTCATAATGAAAAGCGAAATTTTTGTTTTCTTTGATAATATTTTGAATGAAACGACTGTAATTATAATTTCTGTGGTACTGTTATAGGGTATTGCGGATTAAAATGTCGCTAAGTAGATACGGTAGTAACAGGTTTAAATCTCGGTTGAGCAAACATTTATGTTTACAAATTTACAGCAAGTAGAGTTTTGTAGGAGCTTCCTTTTACGTATCACAGAACTGTGGAATGGCCTGTGACAGCGTTTCCAGGTCGCTACGGCATGGGTACGCTTAAAAAGTGCGTCTGTCTCGTCATTAGATCTTATTTTAATTTAAATAGGATCACATCAGAAGTTTTAACTATCATATTAAAAAAGAATCATCAAAATTGGTTTAACGCCTGTCCTGGCGCAGAGGCACAAGCGTGCGATTGTAAACGCGACAGGTTGTGGGTTCGATTTCCACTCCAGAAAATGTAAAATTTAGTATTTTCATTTCTTGGGTTTGGTAACAAGGCAAAATGCGGCGTTGAGTTCCGCCACTCAACACGAAATGTCTCAATTCGGCGGAAAGTGGGGAACGGAATTGTTGAAAGAGAATGGAGTGTCTTAACACTAGGTTCTCTGGTTTCCTCCTACCCTGCCCACCCTGCCATATGCGGGATACAGGGTGAAGTTAAAAAAAAAACAAAATGGGTTCATCAAGTAAAAAGTTATTAATTTGATTGTATATTTATATTAATGTTACCACATTAAAAATACAGTCGAATTTAAACCTTTTCCTTTTTCGAAATCGGTTATAAAAATGATAATATCACTCAATATTTCTTACAAAAATTGTTTCCAGGTGTACATAAAACGATGACATCGAAGTAACGCTTCATTTGCTCGGGAAGAGGGCTTGAATCAAGTCCTTCTGACAATTCCTTTTATTTTTGACGCCCACGTCAACTAATCCTTGACACAGTGACATCATTTGCCACGATTTATTGTTTTATTTAAGAATATACTTGAGTAGTCCTCTTTAATGATTATTTCACGTTATTTTTTTTAGCTTCACGCTGTATCCCGCACATAGCAAGCTAGGCAGAATCTGGAAACCTAGTGTTAAGCCACTTCGTTCTCTTAAGATTTGCGTTCCCCACTATCTGCTGAATTAAGGCATTGCGTGTTGAGTGTGGGAACACGACGCCGCGCTTTGTCTTGTTACTAGAGCGAGGAAATGAAAATACTAAATATTTATTACTATAAATATTCAATATTTTCATTTCCTAGATAGGGAATCGAACCACAACCTGTCGCGTTTACAGTCGCACGTTTTTACCTCTGCGCCACGACAGGCGTGACTGACATTAAAATATCTATCTACCAATCCATTTACAAACATACATACAAATTAATTTAATTTTATATTTTGATTTTTTGTTATTGTCTACCGTATGATGGTGAGAATTGGGTCAATAGGTGTCAGAAACAATAGCTTATCGTAAAAATATAGTTAATATTTTTGTTCAATTACGTCCTTACTGCCCTGATTAACTTTTAAATTTTATATGAGGACATATCTATACTAAAAATACATAGGAATTATGATATTTAATTTTTTTGTGTTCGTTTTATTTAGTTAGGTAAAGTATAAAGATGGCCTGTCGTGACGAGCAGCGTGAAATGCACTAAAAAGTTACATTATTACGAATAACTAAAAAACTACCAGTAAGATCTTTATTAAGTTTGAATGCGACTACATCGAAAGCACTACCTATAACATAAAAAAAAGAATTATCAAAACTAATTCACCCAGTAAAAATTAATAAATTGAGAATGTTGTTCTTTTGAAATCGGTTATTAAGTTTTATTATTTCATAAACTTATTTATTTGTACACGTGTAGTTCTAAAAACTTAGTTTTTGAAGCAAAACCGAGCTGACGAGTAGTCAATGTGTCATTCAATATCGGAGGCTGGATGTGAACTGTCAAGAAGTAAATTAACCTGTTAGTCATGGCCGAGGACTGGGGACGCTATGGTTTGGGCCTAAGAACAATGGGCTGGAAATGATATCGATTTTTTTTATTTTAAAACTGTGTGTTTTCTGCGTTTTTGATTGACCCTCGAGACCATTCGAGAGAGATACAGAACCTATGATATTGGTCACTTAAAAAGCATGAGGACCCCCCATAATGACTGTGGACGAGACGAGAGAGGTATGTAGGTACTGTAACGTTTGGCGCCCCGTTCTCTCTGACTACCCCGCTAGGGATAAAGCGTGAAGTTATGTATATAAATATATAAAGGCGGTTTTATTGGCATATCAACAGCAATGATAAAACTGCATACTAATATTTTGTAATTTTTACGTTTGTGATACGCATTAAGTGTCATAAGCGAGCGAGCTAGCGGTGCTGCGTTGAGTTCCGTAACATAATTTCCATAAATTCCGTCGTGTGTGACGTTGTATCTTTGATCTTCCCGGTGACCTTTTTTTAGATTTGCTTTTTTACAAAATTGCTCCTAAATGATTCCAGAAAACTTATTTCATTTACAAAACTTAAACCGGTGGGAAACGTGTTATATGGACGCCTCGCTACTACTGCCTTGCTTGCTTGCTTGCTTGAAGATGCATAAAATATACGCAGCTTTGTTGTACTGTTATCATTATTACCTAATAATGTAAAATTTAGTATTTTCATTTCCGCCACTCAACACGCAAGTGGGGAACGGAAATGTTGAAAGAGAATGGAGTGTCTTAACACTAGGTTCTCTGGTTCCCTCTGCCTACCCCGCTTATATGCCAAAAAAAATATTTCCTAATCAATAATCATACCTCACCCATAAGCTAAGCACATAACACTTTTATATCATCTTTAAATTTTATACTAGCTAAATAACATAAATATTCATGTTTTTACGTTGCGGTTAAGTTTTACAATGGAGATGGAATGAATTGTGGATCTTGACATATTTTTGCCTCAAAATATTTAAAGGACTTCCCAAATTTAAATATAAACTTTTATTTTTGTTGTCACACCGACAGTGAAATTGGTTAATTCAATATTTGCCTTTGTAGTCAGTTTTAAAAGGAATTATCGTATGATGTTCCAATATTGTAGGTTTTTTTTATAAAAAAATAAATTTCTGTCCACATTTTTTAATATGGGTATGTTGGAAGTGTGTTTAATAAATAAGTTTAAAAAACTGTACAATTAATCAAAGAAATGTTGTTTAAGAAAAAATATCAAATAATTAGTAAATTGAATTATAAGAATTTTATACATTTAACGACAAATTCCGTAGTTGACGCGTAAAGTACGTGTTTTCTTAGAAAGAAAGTGTAAGTCAAACACGTGGTAATATTTATTTTATTCATTCAATGTATTTCTGATTCATTCTTATTAAAAATATTGATTTTCTACAATTCTTCTTTAAAAAATACTTTAACTATATCGTCTACCTATGGCGTTAATTTATACAATAAAATTTAAAATTTCATTTTTCCTACTACCGTATGAATTTCAGGAAATCTATCAAAGAAAACATACGCCAAAATTCAACTTTCTACGCCCAGTAGTTTCGGTTGTGCGTTCAAGTCGGTCACTCTGGAGCAACGGAAGAGTTTTATATCAATTGTTTATATTAATAGTTGTATCCCACTACCTCGTTTGTGTAGACTATAAAGCTTGAAATCTCGACTATTTCTGTTTTCGAAAGAAATTCTCTATTGGTGCTCCCCTTCTCTACCCAAGGTACTTACACGACAAACAACATCTTACGTTCAGTAGTTACGGCTGTAAGTCTATCAGTCACTCAGTGAGTAGCGAAAGAGTTTTATATTCTTTATTGCACTTAAAAACCAAAAAAGAAAGAAAACATAAAGTTTAGTACACAAAGGTGGACTTATCTCTAAAAGAGATCTCTACCAGTCAACTCATGGAAGTGCATGAGTGCATAACAGCGGGATAGAGCATCTGTGCAAGATCACAAAAAAAAGAGAGAGAAAAAGTATATACAAAATTACTAAACAACACAAATTACAAAATACTTATAAGTTTTATATACATATGTACATATTTTCACCTTTCAATCCTCCTTTATGTGTTCTCTATACAACGTGACATTAGCAAAGTGATTTGTGCTCAACTGTCACATTCGAAGCGCCATAATTAAAGAACTCAACTGAACTGTACATATGTAGATATATTTGAATTAATTAATAAACCAATATAAAAACTTATTTCCCTAGTAAAACCGTAGTTCATTTGTTCCAGTGAAGATCAAATGATTAAGCAGGCAAACAACATTGACCAACTTGCTAACTGGATTAGTAACGGACGGTGGTACAATTAAATATTTACATTGAACGGTCTATTGTTATAAAATATTACGAGTTGGTAATGCTTTAATACGATAGAAGTAGGTAGGTAGAAACTTTGAAGTTGTTAGTAGGTTTAGTTATAATTGAGAAGGCAAGTAAAATATTACTTACTTACTTAGCTTCACGCTGTATCCCGCATATAGCAGGGTCGGCTGAGAGAACCTAGTTTTAAGACACTCCGTTCACCACTTTCCACGGAACTGAGGCATTGCGTGCTGAGTAATGGAACTCAACTCTGCTTAGCCTTGTTAACTAAACCTAGGAAATGAAAATACTAAACTTTTCCATTTCCTGGGGTGGAAATCGAACCCACAACCTTTCACGTTTACAGTCGCACGCTTGTGCCTCTACGCTGCGACAGGCGTTGCAAAATAAAATATTTTGCACTTATATTAGATATGTATACATAATTATGTTTTACGCTTTTAGGGTGCAACTTAAGATAAAAGATATTTTTTTCAGCTCTAAACTATTTGTCGCATAGTAGAGTAGTCTTCTGACTACTCGGAGTGTCTTGACATTTTTGTCAAGACACTCCGTTCAAATTAAACAGTTTCAGTTCAAATGAAACTAAAAAAACCAGTACAGTTTCGTTTTTGTATTTTAAGATCTAGGTGATCAGTGTAAGTCAAAGAATTTAAATTTAAAAGATTTTGTAAAATATTTAAAACAATTTCTTCTCAACGCAGGTAGAAAATTTTTCACAAAAGAAAACTGTAATTGTTTTTATAATGTTCTTTATAATGCAGTTTCTGGTAGCGAAGTCCTTAGTTTTTTTTGTTTTCGCTTTCAATATGTGTTAAACTAATATAAAGTTTTGATTTTTTTAAATATATTTAATACAGATTCACGCTTTATACCGCAAAGGAAGGTAGACAGAGAGAACCTAGTGTTGAGGCACTCCGTACTCCGCTTTCCGTCTTTGAATTAATCGCATACTGTAACGAGACTATACTATTATAGAGGAATCGTGGTGCAGAGGCACAAACGTGCGACCGTAAACGCTACAGGGCGAAGCGACTCGTGTGGGCTCGATTCCCACTCCAGGAAATAAAATTTTAAAATAATTTTTAGTATTTTCATTTACTCGCTCTGCACGACGCACGCCTCAATTCGGTGGAAATGTTAAAAGAGAAAGGAGTGTGTTAACACTAGGTTGTGTGCGGGATACAGTGTGATGACCAAAACTCTTTCAGGTAAGTCAAAGTTATGTTCTAAATGGAAAATTTAAACATGGTCTACAAATTTAATTTAACAAATCAGTTGTCGTGTCGTACCATTCACTTTATATAAAACGAACAAATTCGGACCTTTATTTCGACCTTTTTGGTATTTTTACTACAATTGTTCTACACATGAAATATCCTGGGTTCGATCCCCAGTGGGAGTAATGATTATATTTAATTATAATGGAGCGCACGCCTTCGTTCGCCTTAAACATAGGATTTTTCACTTATTTTCATATTAAGTACTGCCATATTTGATTTCGCAACGAAATATTCACTTTGTCCCACCAAATCTTTCTGGTTACAGTCAACCTGTTTACAAATATTAAGTCTGAATATTCTAATATATAAATATCCAAATGTTTTTTTGTTTAATCCAAGTGGTGTAATTGTTATGATCATTAAACATTACTTCACCTTGCCTAACAGGTGATGAATTGATATTGTGATATTCCGTTCTGTATTTCACATATTAATAAACATGAAATACTGAGTATTAAGTAATAATCTTAACGTTATAAGCTTCTAAATTGGACAAAATAAAGTAGACTAGATCGTGAAGGAGCTAATTTCGGACTTTGACTTGTGTAATATACTGCCAGGGACAAAACTAAAGAAGTATGTAGGGACCCTAGCGTTTAGCTCTCCGCTCTCTGACTACCCCGCAAGGGATAAAGCTTGAGGATAAGTAAGTAAACAATATAAATATAAAATAATGAGTATTAAGTATGATTACCAGATTGAGGCATTGCGTTTTGAGTGGCGGAACTCAACGCCGCGCTTTGTTTTGTTACCAAACCCAGAAAATGAAAATATTTCATTTACTGGAGTGGGAATCGAACCCACAACCTGTCGCTTTACACTCGCACACTTGTGCCTCTGCGCCACGACAGGCGTCTCTAGGCGTCCTCAGTCTGGCGGAAAGTGGGGAACGGATTTGTTGAAAGAGAACGGAGTGTCTTAACACTAGGTTCTCAGGTTCCCTCTGTCTACCCTGCTATGTTATATGCGGGATACAGCGTGAAGCTTAAAAAAAAAAGTATGATTACTTAGTGTAATCTTAACGCTGTAAGCTTCTAAGTTGGACTAAATAAACAAAGTAGACTGGATCGTGCGGGGGCTAATTTCGGCTCAGGTTGACTTACGTAACTTTCGGCGACGTCTTCCTTTGCTAACTTCGCCCTACATTTATCTATTACAGATGAAGTAAAGTAAAAGTTACATATTTCAGTTCGTTGGTATATAAATTATATAGACAGTTTTGACGCGGTGGAAATTTGTCTTTTTTACCGACTTCAAAGAAAGGAGGTCAATTCAACTGAATTTTTACGTGAGTTAATGCAATTTTTACTGGATGAACCAATTTTGATGATTCTTTTTTAAACGATAGCGAGTACATCCTATGTGGTGTTATGTAAATTTAAATCTTATGAGTACTTTGTAAGTTATTTGTCAATTTAATTTAATTAATCTTACAAACAAATGGTCCGTGGCTTTTGTTATTTATTATATTGTTCATTATTCATTCAGTTCCGCCACTGCCACCATCTGTATTTGGGCGGAAAGAGTAGACCGGAGAGTCCCGACAATAGGTTTTCTGTGAATATCCTGATATACGGGAATCATGAAGCTAAAAAAATTCTAAAGGTTTAAAAAAGTAAAAAAAAATCATATACCCTATCACTAAAATTCTTCAAGAAAAAAAATTAAGACATATATAAAACACAACAAGGTTCCAAGTATAATATAAATATTATAATATAATGAAATTATTACCTCACATACAAAAGGCGTATAAATTATAAGCGTAAAGATCAGACAGCGGGAAAACTGTAGATAATAACTCACATCGGACAATGGGAGTCCTGACCATTGTCCAGGGTCCGTTCACACGAGTGTCGAGTATTCCTATTGAGTTTTATTAGATTTTTTCTATATTGACGAATGATTTGACACTATCTGGACGGCAATTCTTCTTGCTCACTAGTGACAGTCTGTTGCGATATTGGAAAATATGTTCATAGTAAATAAATAACTTTATTAACGCCTGTCGTGGCGCAGAGGCGCAAGCGTGAAACTGTAAACGCGACAGGTTATGGATTCCCACTCTAAGAAATGCAAAAGTTTAGTATTCATTTCCTGGGTTTGGTAAGAAGGCAAAGCATGACGTTGAGTTCCGCCACTCAGCAATGTCTCAATCCAGCGGAAAGTGGTGAATGGAATTGTTGAAAAAGAACGGAGTGTCTTAACACTAAGTTTTCAGGTTCCTTCTGCCTACACTGCTATATGCGGGATACAGCGTCACTCAGCATCGTATTTTGAGTAAAGAAAATGGATGAACGTAAACATTTATTTATGTTATTATATTCAACAACCATTCGTCCGAACTTAACTAAATAAATAGGACCACTTCAGAAGCACTATCATATAAAAATCATCAAAATTAGTTCCCAATAAAAAGTTATGCGGTAACATACATAAAAAAATACAATCGAATTGATAACCTCTTTTTTGAAGTCGGGCAACAAACATATAGGCTTGACGTAAATACTGATGGTACGGCTAATTAATTAAAAGTGTACAATGTACTAAAGGTGATTATTCTATTAGTTCTTCAAAACCAATTAATTGAAAAGCTTTTAGTGCACAAGTGTTTCTATTGTGCTTATCAGAAGCTTTTAGAATATTAACTATATTGTAAAGGTATTTTAATTTTTTTAAATATAAATACTAAATTTAAAAATTGTATTTAATTATCACAATTCAATTTAAAAATTATGACGTTCTAGTTATTTATCGTTATATTATGGCCAATTTGTATACAAAATCTTTAAAAATGTTAGCCTATATATTATTCTAAGGCTATATTACTGAAAAATTTTACCAAGGTAAACCTGTTCAGTAGTTTTTGCATGACAGAGTATCAAACATTGTTTCTAAAAAAATCTTTCGCTTATAATTATTTTAAAGCTTTCTAAAAACTGTGACTACAGTGACACTACACTAATATATTGTATTACTAACAAGTAAAGTTTTTACAACAGTATGAGACAGATAACTTTATAAGAACTATAGTTGAAATGGAACAAATGCTTGAATTCTATAATTACATTTTAACAAAAAAGGAAACTAAATAGTATTTAGTATTTTCATTTCCTCGCTCTGATAACAAGGCAAAGCGCGGCGTTGTGTTCTGCTACGCCTTAACGTAATGTCTCATTGGACAGAAACTCTGATCTTAACAGCACAGAGTGTCTTAACATTAGGTAAAGCTAAAAAAAGTACTGATTGCAAATATAGTGCACTATAAAGTATTTTTTTACGAATAACTCAAAAACTACATGTGAGCTCTTAGTTAAATTTAAGGGGGACCACATCAGAAGCACTACCTATCATATATAAGAGAGACATCAAAATTGGTTCATGCGGTAAAAAGTTATACGGTACACGTTGAAATGAGAACCCCCTCCTTTTTAAGTAGGTTAAAAAAGCGAAGGTGTGAAAGCTGATACGTATTCGAAATGAAATTTATTATGCTTATAAAAAAGAATCCGTATTTTTTCCATTATAAAAATTTAATATAAACCTAATACGATAAATTATTATTCATATTTTTTATGATAACATAAAATTGATTACATTGTTATTTTTATTTTTTTCCCGCATATAGCGGGGTAGGCAAAGGGAACCAGAGAACCTAGTGTTAAGACACTCCATTCTCTTTCAACAATTCCGTTCCCCACTTTCCGCCGAATTGAGGCATTGCGGGTTGAGTGGCGGAACTCAACGCCGCAAGTTGCCATGTTATCAATCAAACCCAAGAAATGAAAATACTAAATTTTACATTTCCTGGAGTGGGAATCGAACCCACAACCTGTCGCGTTTACAGTCGCACGCTTGTGCCACTGCGTCACGACAGGCGTTGTTATTTTTGTTGTTTGTTATTGTTATTTTTGTTTATAATAATTCATAATGGGATAAAAAATAAGATATTTTTAGATAGTTTTCTACTGTTTCACGTTTTTTTCTGTATAGCAATCAAAGAGTTGTTACTTTTTCACGTAGAAACTCCACCCAGATTTAGATAACGACAGGGTCTACAAATAAAGGCACATGTGCATGTAAATAACAATTACTAGTTCCCCGTTGACGCGTTAACAACGCGTTGTCTTAGCAATGTATATGCTACTTTATACAAACATGGATGTCAAACGCATATTTGTGTGTGTAACATTTATTTTATTAATTAAATATACTTTTAGCAAAAACTTTGGATTCCTTTTTACGAAAATTACACGGACGGAGGAGCATGAAACTTGGCACACTTATAGTTTATATAGAGAAGGAGTACAGAATGTTAATATTTTTTTTAATAATGCATAAAAGTAATAAAATAAATGTTACACACACTGCCATGGTTTGACATTCACGTTTATATAAAGCGACATATACATACATTAGTAAAAACATCGCGTTGTTAACGCGTCACCGGGGCCACTAGTATACTTTAATACTTAATATATTTTTATTTATTTTTTGTTAGTCTGGCAAGCCTTTAGTCTAAACGCGGGAGGCGTTACGTCCATATAGACGGACAATAGTAAAGTGCCCTTTGTGGAAATTTATTTGTCGATGTTTTTGGTTCTGTAGGTGACTTTTACATAACCATTGGAGGGTCCTATTTCCGGTAGAGCTTTGTGAGAAAATTTCTGTTTCCGCCCCATCCCTTCACTATTATATCCGACCGCAATAAATTTAAGTGAAAACCAAATATAACGTGATAAAGATGTTTTGTATAGCGATTATATTGTTCGCTTAGAAATGAAGGTAATAATGTATTTTGGTGATTGAAAAATTGAGTGTTATAATAGAATAAATATTTTTTTTTATCTTTTTGATAGTTTTTAACTATATGTTTTGATTCTTTATACTTATAAGACATCAATGTTATCTTGCAATATGTAAGAATTTGTACTACTTACAAAAAAATTGAATATATTATATTTTAATAGATAATTTAAAATGAGTAGTAGTGCAGTACTGTGATTGCTGTAGCCTCTTTAAAAGAGTTACTGCCTTGGCGTCAGGTGGCAACCGGCCGTAAAATTAAGAGCCAAAACATTTTCTTCTTACATGAAAGCACAATACTATGAAACCGGGTAAAAATACTAGGGCGTACCCCTCATGTGACGCGAATGCGAATATGAAGAAGCGGTTGAACAAGCTCAATTGCCTGAACCGACAACCCAAGATCGCACGTCTTGGCGCAGAAAAGTAAGGAGACCCGACCACAAATAATAGGATGAGGGCTAGAAGAAGAAGAGAAGTGTAGTACTGTGATTATCCAGTGTTTTTTTACGATCTTTGATAAAATGATAATATAATTTGTTAATTTCAACAAGAAAGTAGTAATAAGAGGTAAAAATATCTAAACTTTTTTATTTCACATGCGTTTTTCGCCACTTTGGAAGATATCATATTGATTGCTGAAATCAATATCTACCCAATCAGCTAAAGGAAAGGTTTTTTATTAACCCAAGCATTTTACATATGGAGGCAGTTAGAAATATTAGCGCTAGCGCTTTATATAGAGACACACAATAAGCAACGTACAGGAAAAACTAAAATCCATAGAAGACTGAAATATTGTATGAAGGCTAATTAAGAAGTGTAGGGAAGCACTAAAAGAGAATTTCGCGAAATTCCTATGAAAATATGAAAAATAGGGATATTTCCTATTTTTTTTTAACTTCACGCTGTATCCCGCATATAGCAGGGTAGGCAGAGGGAACCAGAGAATCTAGTGCTAAGGCACTCCATTCTCTTTCAATAATTCCGTTCCCCCCACTTTCCGCCGAATTGAGGCATTTCGTGTTGAGTGGCGGAACTCAACGCCGCGCTTTGACTTTTCACCAAACCCAAGAAATGAAAATAATAAATTTTACATTTCCTGGAGTGGGAATCGAACCAACAACCTGTCGCGTTTACAGTCGCACACTTGTGCCTCTGCGCCACGACAGGCGTTTTCCTATTATAATATACGCAAGCGAATTCACGAAATTCAGCTAGTGCTATTAACAAATATTTATATCAGTCCATACTTGAAATCACAACCGCTGCGGTTCACACCACAACGAGTACTTAAATCATACAAAATCCTATTACCATTATCACGCACATTAAATATTCTTCACACAAATGTACATTATCATACAAATTTAATACAAAACCGTACCAAAACTAATTAATTGCATATAATCAAAACATATTACGCATTCAGTCAAATGAAATATAAACATATTCTGCTAAGCTTACCGAAGCGTGGCCCAAATCTCGACGATATCAGTTGCTTATTCAATTGGGACCGATTCCGAGCGAAAATACATTTGGGTGCAACGAATTTACAATTCACTTGCTCGTTGTTACTGGATATGGACAATGGTATGTCTCCCTTAGACAATATTGTATATGTAGAATTTAAAATATAATTAAAAAGATGATTGTAATTGTGATTGGTTCTGGGTTCGATTTCCAGTCGAAGTGAGTATATTTAAGTTAGTTTCATTTTTCCATTTTGGTAAGACAAAGCGAGGTGTTGAGTTCCGCCACTTACACGCAAAGTCTCGAATTCAGAGAACGGCGAATGGAGTGTCTTGATGCTATGCGGGGTAAAGCTTAAAGCTTTTATAAGATTTTTAATAGTTATGGACAAATGTTGAGTTAGACAATAATATATAATTTGAAGAGGTAAAAAGCTATAAGTGTATAAGAATTTTAATTGATCTTTAATAATAATAACAATAATAAAACACTTTATTGACCCCACGGACCTGAGACCTCCAGAGGGGAATTGTAATTTATCCCCCGCCTCTGGCTTGCCTTCATTGGCCGGCAGAGTGGAGCGCAAGAGCTATATGCTCGAAGGGGTGGAAGTGCTCAATCTGCGTAATAGCGGGGAAACCCGCTCACGAGCTCACTCGCGATGGTGAAACCGGTGCACACCTCTCAACACCCTTAGCCGACCACACCGATGTTGCGCCCGAGGCACTACGCCGCTTTGTGGGGGCCCATCTAGTGGGAGGCGAGTCACCGTCCGCTAACCTTTCAATTTGAGACTGTTGAAAAGGCGGACGTCCGGTAGTCTCAATCAATAGCCCAGTACTTAGTCCATCCAAACTCCATTCCATAGCCCTATTATAGTTTTCCATATGTTCCATAGCTCCTACGCATTGACCGGTGACCATCTCTGAGCAATTGGCTATGGTTACTCAGAGATGGATCCCGGTCAATGCGTCAGATTAAAAAATATTGTTGTCTCAAAGGGGCCTCTACGTGTTGGACCTGTGTCCCCACGCAAGCCTTCCAAAGGACCGGGTTCCTTTGAACCCGAGAATTTATAATGAAACACTTTATTGCACATAATAAATAAAGAATTACAAAATAACAAATATGTAAGTAAGCAAAGGCAGCCTTATCACTAAAAGTGATCTCTTACAAGCAACCATTATTGATTGCGTACTTATGTGAGACATCTTTTTGGCGGAAAACAGTGCAAAAAATAATAATAATAAATAAATATTTCTTATAAATACATAAAACTGACATACATTTTATGTGATCTTTATCTTACATATTGATAAAAATCATTTAAAATTCTTTATAGAGATTGATCTAATGTTTGGAACTCTAATAATAATACAGTTTAAAACATTTTGTGTCATTGTACCAAGATGGCTGCCGCTACGAAATGGCGGATTATATATTTTTGTATAACCAAGCCGATATGAATATTAAATAATAGTGTTTAACTTGTAGAATACAATACACTGAAACAGTACAAAATTTAAAAATATAAATAAAAATTCCATATTATAAATAATTGTTTATTAGACCTCGGTTGACCTTCGAGAACACAGTATCAATGATACTGGAGGAAGGTCACGTAAAAAGCATGAGGACCCCCGGAGGGCATGCATGAAGAGGTTAATGACTGTGGACGAGGCGAAAGAGGTACGCAGGGACCGTAGCGTTTGGCGCTTCGTTCTCTCTGACTACCCCGCTAGGGATAAAGCGTGAAGTTAGGTTATGTTAGGTTGGATTATTAGATTTCGTAACATGAATTTCTTACTATAATTAGCATAGACACAAAATATTCTTCTAAATAAGACAAAAATACATAACAACACTTCATAATATTATAAAAATAACAACCAATAAAATACATTATTATTGTACCCACAATTTTGGCCTTACATACACCATTTCTCTATGCATTTAGAGCTACATTTCGACGCGAGTGATGCAACCAAATGACCACTTGTCGATGTAAGTGTCCCCATTCGCCACCTATTTTGGATTTACTACTATGATCCTTGTACCAAAACGCAGTTTGAATTCGGTTGACTGTAATATATACGTGTTATCGAGGCTATGCATACGTTATGCGTTTAATGTGTTTGAGCTGATGTTTAAAGCAAATGGTGTAGAAGAATTGTTAACGAAGTATGAGATATGAATATATTTTTATTGTTTTTAATATTTTTTACGGTGAGCAGAGTTTTTGCACTAATTTCACTATGATTACTCTATTATGCGGGATTAAGTCTGAAACTGTAGCTTTTTTAATACTTTTAAAGTGTTAATCATGCATTTAGGTATAGAAAACGGATAAAAATACGCACGTAGCGGGATTTGAACCTGCGCCTCTTAGAAACCGCTTTGACGACTATGCCATACGTTCTTGTTCAGCTACGTCGAAATGCTAATAGCAGAAATTTCTAAGAATCTCTCTATAAAGGTTAGGCAGCAACTAAAATAAGTTGTAACAAGCGTATAAGAATTTCGTCATTCGCATTTATAATAATCATAGAAAGTAAAACCATCAAGGGTTTTCGTACTATATTTTATGCTTGACTTTGGACAAGAAATACGTAAATTCGTCAGTAAAATAACTTACTACCAAATGATAATAAATAAAATATTTAAAAAAACCGATAAAAATTATGACTATACCTCATAACCATTAAAAATATAACTATTAACTTTATGACGTTATAGAAAGGTATACAGTTTTATACGATAATAAAACATAATATATACTACTTTTGGGTTCCATTAACGGCTCTTCGATTGAGTTAATGCCTGATATTATAATGTACGACAGTTGTTTTATGTAGATACTTATTTTATGGCCTTTGTTTCTTGTTTGTCGTGTACCGATTACTGATGTATCGCCTTATATAAGTTTGTTTGGTTATCTTTGTTATCTATACGGAAAAGTTATTCCGAAAGCTAAAAAGCTCACTTAAATGTATTTTTTTAGAGAATAGATAGAGGGAACCTGAGAACCTGGTGTTAAGACAATCCGTTCTCTAAAATTTCCGTTCCGCCGTATTGTGACATTACGTGTTGAATGGCGCAACTTAACCCCGGGCTTTGTTACCAGAGCAAGAAACGAAAATATTAAATATTAATTTATATTTAATATTTTCATTTCCTGGAGTAGGAATCGAACCCACAACCTGTCACGTTTACAATCGTACGCTTGAGCCTTTGCGCCACGATTAGCTTCACTTCATTTTGTTTGTTATACATAATAAGTACTTTGACAGAAATACATAAAAGCCTTAGGGAGTTATCAACTAATTATTTTAAAACGTCAAACAGAAATCTCCGAGTGCGACGTTAACCAAAATAATACTCTAAGATCGAACTTGTAATCGTATTGGAGCTTAGTTTCGTTCATTTAATTAAACCAATAATGGAAGGGTTGCTTTTAAACGGTCTAAGTGAAGAACTTATGTGCTGAAATTTATATAAAAAAGTATATATATATTTATGTGTGTTTGTAATAAATATTTTAGTAGACTATAGAATTGTGAAGATACATAGTGGAATAGCATCTAAAAGTATATAAAAATCGTCAGTTTTATTGATACCAACGCGAATTAGTTAGCGACATATCGTTAAAATATAATATAGAAGATAAAGGTTTTCACTTCTTTAAGGAGAGTAATCTTTTTACTCGTATATTAACTAAATAACAGTCCTGACAATTAATTCTGTATTTTAATGGTTGCCTGTAAGAGATAACTCTTAGTGATAAGGCCGCTATTGCACATAACGTGTTAACCTGTACTATGCATTTTTACAGTTAGTATTTGTTTGCTTTTATGTGCAATAAAGTATTATTATTTTTATTATTAAATATATTGTTTTTACCATTCACCCAACAACCTAACTGACGTTCATATGGGCGGAGATCAACTCCATTCTTTGTCTTACCAGACCAGGGAAATGAATATAATTTAATTATAATTCATCATTCGAATCAACCTACAACCCACATATTTAAAGACGTTGTCCCACTGCGCTGCGATGATCTCAAAGGTTAATTTAAAATATATAAAAATTGTGAAAACCAAAGATATTCTTTTGACTTTAACAATTTAGCTTCAAGCTTTATGCGTAGCGGCTTAGTCAGAGAGAATGGAGTGCTACGGTCCCTGCATACCTCGTTTGCCTCAACCACTGTCACATATGCGCGGGGGGTCCTCATGCTATTTACGTGACTTTCGGTATCATTGATACTGCGTTCTCGAAGGTCAACCGAGGTCTCCCACTATCTTTTTTGATTACCTCTATTTTGATTTCAATTTCTTTATTCGCTCCACGTTATAGTTTGCGTCTGTGTAAATTTGTGGTTAACCCTTCGAGGAAGTCTTTCGTAAGTGAGGTCACGAATTGGCTACACATGGCCAAAACTTACTTTATTACTTTAATTAATTTCGCAATCGTATTTGTGTCGATACTACTTACAATTTAATTTTAAATAGATTAAATTACTTTGTGGAGTAAATGAGTACATTTTAAAATGTATTTATTGTAAAAAAAAAGATTATCAGTTGGACTGTATTTTTTATGTGTTACCGCTTAATTTATTACTGGGTGAAATAATTTTATAATTCAAAAACTATTCGTCAGATCATAATTAAATTGAAATGGGTTCACATCAGAAGCACTATTTATACATACATAGGTTCAGGCTGTATCCCGCATATAGCAGGATAGACAGAGCGAATCTAGTGTTGAGACTCTCCGTTCCCCACTTTCCGCCGAATTGAGGTACTGCGTGCTGAGTGGTGAATCTCAACGCCGCGCTTTGCCTTGTTACCAAACCCAGGAAAGAAAAATTCCATTTCCTGGAGTGGGAAACGAACCCACAACCTGTCGCGTTTACAGTCGCACGCTTGTGCCTCTGCGCCAGGACAGGCGTTTCTAGAAATATAAAAGAGAAAAATTGAAAAATGTCTCCAAAATTGTATTTTCATTTTATGTTTGGTAATAAGGCAAAGCGCGGCGTTGAGTTCCGCCACACAGCACGCAATGCCTCAATTCGGCGGAAAGTGGGGAACGTAGTGTCTCAACACTAGTTTCCCTCTGCCTACCCTGCTACATGCGGGATGCAGCGTGAAGCTATGTATGTATGTATATATTCTAGAGTCTATAGTTTCTAGTCTAGCCAGGTTCACGTTAACTTTTATTTGTTTGCCGTCGCACAAGGAAAATCTTGTTCCGACGTCCGCCATTAAACATCCGGCCCATAATGGCCTGACGCTCAATTACTGTCAATCTGTGCTGATACTTGAAAAATCCGATCAACTTTAAGAGTCACTCTAAAATACTTGAAGTAAGGGAAAATGACTAGTGTACTTGTGTATTACAGACTTATAACATTTGTTGTCTTTATTTTGTAGCGTCTTTCTATAGAAAGTAATAAAAATATATTTTTACGTGTACATATTTTGGCGTGAATAAGTTGACGAGTGAAAAATGTATATTTTTTACTGTAAATTCTGTTTATTTTAATTAAGAAGAGGACGAGTTTCTCAATTTGATTGTGTTATTTTATGTGTAATTTGCATAAATTTTTATTGGCTTAACCAATTTTGATGATTATTTTTAAATACAATATTTGCTTCTGATGTGGTCCCATATAAATTTAGTTAAGATCTAAGGGTTAGGGTAGTTTTTGAGTCATTTGTAATAATTTAACTTAAATTATTACATTTCATTTCTATTTTAGTACATTTCATTTCATTTCAAGCCAGTTTTAATTTTTGATATTAATTAAATGTAATTTTAAATTATTTAAAAGTTTTTTAATTTATTTGACGTTTTTGATATATTCATTTATTCTTCATACAAAAAAAGCAATTCAAATATCTATTAATAATTTAAATAAATGTCTATATAAATCGACGTATCAACGTATTCACGCTCAATATGAATATAGCAAACATACGACTTCTATAGTAACTTAATTACATTCCAAATACGTGTTCGATAAGTTAGTGAACCTTTTAGTCTAATAAAGACATAAAATCCAATGAATAGAAATGGACCAATTATGAAGCACACGTGCGTTTTATGTTTTACCGAACATTTATGGAAATTAAATTGTTTTAATGGTATGGAATTGTCTTATCACGTGAGGTGAAGGATTTTTCACCAAATTATCTGTATATATAAAACGTTCAGTGCGAACGAAAATCGTCGACGGAGTGTTTTGACACTAGGTTCACTCTAACTACCTTGCTATGCGACTTAAGGCGTGAAACTCTTCCGTTACTGAGCGACTGACAGACAACGTACAGGCGAAACTACTGAACATAGAAAGCTAAAATTTGAAATGTAAACTCCTTGAGTAAAGGGAAGCTTTAAAAGATACGATTTTTAAAAATTTCTATGAGACATACGAGATAAAACAGAATTACGTTTTATGGTACACGCAAACGATATCGCGATATAGTTAAAGTTTTGGTTGAAAACATATATTTTTTTTATATTTTTACGCTCCTTCTGTATTTAGCCTAGTAGACAGAGAGAACGTAGCATAAATATTTCGTATTTATAGATTTGGCCCAGAATGGCAACGTGGCGTTAAACGCTATAGTTATGGGTTTGATCCCACTCGGTGGAATCATTACAAATATATTATTTTCAAATACATTATTAACGCCTGTCGTGGCGCAGAGGCACAAGCGTGCGACTAAAACGCGACAGGTTGTGGGTTCGATTCCCACTCCAGGAAATGTAAAATTTAGTACTTTCATTTCTTGGGTTTGGTAACAAGGCAAAGCGCGGCGTTGAGTACTTTTACAATAGGATCCCAGAAAACGTCCGAGAACTTTCCATTTTGCAATTTAAAAAAAATGTAAAAAGACGTTTGTGTGTTAAAGGTACCTAATTAGTGATTTTATAAATGATAACACACCTTGGGAATGAAGCGCTCGCTCCAGTCTGTTTCAAAGGTATCAGTGTCATTAATAAGAATTGTAAACCATTGTCGAATATAAAAAAAAAGAAGTCCCGCTGAGTTTCTTGCGCCGGTTCTTCTCAGGTCTGAGGCATTAAGTTTAGTGAACCGGTGGTAAATTATTTGACGTTCAAAAAATGAAGTTTGTAACTTCTTATTTTGAATAAAACTATTTGACTTTGACGGCGTTTCATTTTCATTTCATTTACATTTGTATTAGCGGAAAGTGGGGAACGGAATTGTTGAAAGAGAATGGAGTGTCTTAACACTAGGTTTTCTGGTTCCCTCTGCCTACTCTGCTTTATGCGGGTGATATAGCGTGAAGTTAAAAAAAAAGACGTTATTTTCATTTCGTGATCGTTCGATTTCTCAGGTAAGACAAAGCGCGAAGCCACTCGTAACGGCTTATCTTGTCATTAGCCTTTTTTCTGACTAACCTATTATGCGAAAAAAAAACCTATAAAAAAACAACAATAAAATTATTATAAGTAGCAAAATACAATTGATTAAATATATCCAACGAGCCGTATATATTGTAACATACCTACTGCCTAGCCTATTTGTAAACAAATTTAAATTTCTATAGCTAAATGCTTATAAGCCTTTGTTACAATATAATTTTGTGTTCAAGAAGAATTTCGGTAGCTTAGTTATTGCTTCCATTAATCACTAAACATTCTGTTAACACCAATTTTCATATTATTTAGTAATTCTCAGTAAAGCTATAAGGGCTTTTACTAACAAAGATCCTTGTTTGTTTAAAAACGGTATTGAATTTAATTAACGAATTAATTTTTAAGTAGATATGTATATGTTTTCGGTTTTTATAGTATTTATTTTCTTTTGTAGTGCGTTTATCCCACATAGCAGGGTAACAAAGGGACACTCAGTTATCCACTTTCCAGTCAAGTACATTTTACAATTACACACGTTTACACTAAACTCTGTACCACTGTGTCAAAATACCGATATTACCGCTCTATTTAAGCTTCTAGAAATACTTCTCTTCTTCTAGAAATACTTCTCTTTTTCTAGAAATACTTCTATTTCCTGTATTTCTCTTTTTTGTCCATTTTCAATCACGAAAACAATGACAGGAAAATTATGATTGTAAATATATTCGGATTACTGCGTACAATTAAAATCGAAAACACCTTAAATAACATAATAAAAATTTTAAGAATACAACAATAAAGTATACTAAAAAGTAAAGTTATTACTAATAACTTAAAAACTATTCGCCAGATCTTAACTAAATTTACCAGATCAATTGCACTAGCCATCTTATAAATAAAGAATTGATTTTTTTTTAACTTCACTCTGTAACCCGCATATAGCAGGGTAGGCAGAGGGAACCAGAGAATCTAGTGTTAAGACACTCCATTCTCTTTCAACATTTCAGTTCCCCACTTTCAAAATTGATTCACCCAGTAAAAAGCTATGTGGTGGCAAAAATAATAATACAGAATACAGTCGAATTGATAACTTCCTTTTTTGATGCGAGTTAAAAACAATACTAAAAAAATTTTACTCCTTAAGAAAATTAAAAACTACTTAATTTGTATGAAATTGGACTATTACCCAACATTCGTTTTTTTTACTACGAAAGCCAATTTGAAATTCAAATAATGTTCCTGACCTCACACTTTTCCAATCTCATTGCAACTAATTAAAACTTCAGTTAAATCCGACACTACTATTATGCTTTCAGAAAAGGTTAACCTCGTACTAAGGAGGGATGTACGTACACCGTTACTATAAATATGCACTTTTATATTTAAATAGTATAACTGTAAACGCGACAGGTTATGTGTTCGATTCCCACTCTAGGAAATGTAAAATTTAGTATTTTCATTTCTTGGGTTTGGTAACAAGGCAAAGCGCGGCGTTAAGTTCCGCCACTCAACACACAATGCCTCAATTCGGCGGACAGTGGGGAACGGAATTGTTGAAAGAGAATGGAGTGTCTTAACACTAGATTCGCTGGTTCCCTCTGCCTACCCTGCTATATGCGGGTTACAGCGTGAAATTAAAAAATAATAATAATAATATGTGTGGCGCAGAGACACGATCGTGTAACTACAAACGCGACAGGTTGTCTATTCGATTCCCATTCTAGGAAATGAAAAATGTTAAATAATATTTAGTATCTTCGTTTCCGTTCCCCACTTCAAAGAAGGAAATTTTAAAAGAGAACGGAGTGTTTTAACACTAGGTTCTCTGATTCCCTCTGCCTACCCTGCTATATCCGCACATAGGCAGAGAGATTGATGATCATGTTTTTTTAGCTGTATCCGGGGGAACAGCGTGAAGCTAAAAAAAATAATTTCCTCGCTTTGGTGACAAAACAAAGCGCGGCGTTGAGTTCCGCCATTGACGCAATGCCTCAATTTTAAGGGAACAGGAAGTAGGGAACAGATATGTTAAAAGAGAACGGAGTTTCTGAACACTAGGTTCTCTGGTTCCCTACCCTGCTATGAGCGGGATATGACGTGAAGCTAAAAAAAACTAACTATGCACGTGGCTTCGCCCACATGAAAATCAATGTTTCACAAAGGTTTTCCTATTCTCAAAGTACATGGCTTTAGTATATCTATGCTGGTTTACGCAGCTCCTGTGAGTAAGGCTCCTAGCTGGCGAGAATTTTATAGCTACGCGACCTTTTCTACAATAGTCGTTATATTTCAGTCAATTTACATAATACCGTATTGTACTGTTAACCAAATCCTTCCTCAAGAATTGTACTTATTTTGTTCTTTTTTGTAAAAACCGTACAAAAATACGTTCAGTACATTTTGGCAATAGATTACATACAGACCGACAGCTTTTGGGGACTTTGTTATATCATATTTATAGATAGCAAGCTGTATGTTATTTTATATAAGCGATTTATTGTAAAGTTGCATTGAGATTCGTTCCGTAGTATTTACGTGAAATAGTAACAAACATCAATACTCAAAAAATTAAGTTTATTTTATTAGAAGGATTCATGTTTTTCTTTTTTTGGTAAAATATATTTTAAATAACTTACTGTTTAAAAAAACAGTAAGTAAAATATAAAAATATTTTATAATATATTAAAACAGGCTCTTAATTAAAAATATTGTATATTTTGGTCGAAATGAAAGTCATGGCACTGCAAACTGTTTTATTTCCATACTGTAAAACGTCTGCCTTAAATATTTATGAGTATCTTCGCTTATTACTTTTATCAATAACCAATTCTTATATATTAAATGCCAAGGAACAATTTTAGGTCTATTTTTATGAAAATTACGCTGACGGAGAAGTTTAGTATAGTTAGATTATATGAAGAATAATTGCAAAAAGCTAATAATTTTTATTGAGACACATGAGAATCAGTAAAATAAATATTGAACACATTACTATGTAGGCTTAATACAAGCTTCTTTCCGTCTTCAACACTGCAAAGTCGCATACTTACGTTATTGAAAGAATCACCATTTTAGGCATTATTAAATATATCAGAAAAAATATACCACATCTAGTATATATTTAGTTTATCAGCGAGAATGTTATAGTAAGAATGAAGAAGAACGTGTTCAGGTGGTTTGGGCACGTCGAGAGGATTTGTGATGAAAGGATGGTGAGAAAGGTATATGAAGCAAAGGTGAGCGGCAAGTGAGGTAAGGGGAGACATCGGTTGACCTTCGAGAACACAGTATCAATGATACTGGTGGAAGGTCACGTAAAAAGCAAAAGGACCCTCGGAGGGCATGCATGAAGAGGCTAATGACTGTGGACGAGGCAAAATAGGTATGCAACGTTTGGCGCTCCGTTCTCTCTGACTACCCCGCTAGGGACAAAGCATGAAGTTAGGTAGGTAGGTATTTATGCGATCGCGCAGAAAATCTTTGATTCAATTTTTGATTTATTGGATATCTTAGGATACTTTATTTATAGGAAATGTTCATATTTTTACATATAAATGAAATATATATGTGTTGGATGGACTTTCCAAGTATTTTTTAAATAGGTTGACTGTTTTTTCATAGTAATAAAACAAAAAAGAAACAGCTTACTAAAGTATCCAAAATTCATACCAACATAATTTATATTACAAATAGTGCATTCAAATAATAATATCGGTGTAATCAGAGGAACTCTAACGACAGAGGACGAGAACAGAGCGACTTAAATGGTTTTCTCGTCGCCGGGGCAATTTCGTAATGTACTTATTTTCGCCTGTTGACATTCTGATAGTGAATTCGGTAGTTTCAAACTTGCCACTATCTACTTTACTACAAACTTAGATATCGTTGAAGTTACCTTATATTTCTAGGTATTATGGCTTTTGCTCTTTGGAGATTGTGTAGATGATAAGATAAGATGAATTTTTATTTGCTAAGTGCATGATAATTGTAACACATACAATTCATAGAATTATGTTGTCCAGTAGGGAACTATTATTTAAAATTATAATTTATTTAGTATATATTAATTAATATATGTAATATCAAACATACATAAAATATTATAATTAATTTATCATTATTTTTTTTATGGTTAAGGATGGCAAACGTGCAGAAAGGAGGACCACCTGATGGTAAGTGGTTACCTTCGCCCATGAACACACCGCTAAAGAGATGTTGTAGATGCGTTGCCAACCTAGAGAATACAGATGGAAGGGGAGGACAATGTAGTAGTACGCTATCGGAACCACCACATTTTGGGGAAAGGATGCGTGGGAAAGGGAAAACGTGGCTTACATGACATCGAACCTGAACACATCATAAGATATTTCGCGGTTCGTCTATTATGTCATTTAAATGAAAACAATTATAAATATTAAAATATCAAAGACAAATCTGTACTGGAAAATAATAAGAATAAGAAAAATAACAAAACATTAATTACAAGTAAATTACATATAAAATAAATTAATTTGAATAATATCACAAATACCTATACCACATACCAAGCTAATGAATGTAAGCAAGCTAGAATTCTAATCAGATTGTAATTGAAATACTATTATGATAATATTAATTGTACTAGTCAAATTTCCCACTTTAAGGCATTGAATACACTGTTTCATACATACATACATACATACATAGCTTCAGCAGGGTAGGCAGAGGGAACCTAATGTTAAGGCACTCTGTTCTCCATTTTCCGCCGAATTGAGGCATTGCGTGCTGAGTGGCGAAACTCAATACCGCGCTTTGCCTTGTTACCAAACCCAGGAAGTGAAAAATTTCATTTCCTGGAGTGGGAATCGAACCCACAACCTGTCACGCTTACAGTGGCACGCTTGTGCTTCTGCGCCATGTCAGGCGTTTACACACTGTTTCAAAATTGAATAAATATCACTATTATTCTGTCCAGTGATGTGTCACCCCGTTTTTAATTGTATATGAGTGAGTATATTACCTATAACGATATGTAACGGTCTACCGTTACATATCTTTATAGATAATGTTGGCAATTATATAAAATATTATATTGGAGAGATAAAGGATTTAGAGATGCATACTCTTTGCAGGATATGCGTACTATATAAATTTGAACATCCAAAAATCTAAGCCTATTAAGTTTTTTTCAAGTCTTGGATCCTGCTCGATTCACATTTTCATACTAGTCGTATTTATATATTTTTTAGTATATATATTTATATAAACAATATCATTTAAACTCTTACTTCTTATCAACGGGTCATACGTACGCTAGTACAAGGGTAAAACACAACTTTCAAGAGAGTCATTTGAAAGTTTCTTGTGAAAAAGCGATTATGTCATTATTCTAAATAAATTAATCTTTTCAATAGTTATTTTAGCTTCACGCTGTATCTCGCATATAGCAGGGTAGGCAGAGGAATCCTGAGAACCTAGTGTTATAATCTGGCCGGTTCCCCACTTTCCGCCGGATTGCGTGTTGAGTGGCGGAACTCAACGCCGCGCTTTGCCTTATTACCAGACCCAGGAAATAAAAATACTAAATATCCTAGAGTAGGGAACGAACCCACAACCTGTCGCGTTACAGTCTTCTATTTGAAATGGCTCTCCTGCATAGTTATGCTTTTGCACTTGTACCATATACGTAAGACTCGTGGTTATAACCTTACTTAAGACGTATTGCACTACTGATATAAAGGCATAAAGTAATGATAAAACCCTACCCAGGTGCGTTAGATGGAGTCGTTTGGACGTAAAATTTCATAATGCCTGCCCTGTTTGACATTCACGAGTGTGAAGGAAAATTGCTAAAGTTCTGCTTGTTAAGGTCGCACGTGACCGCTCTTTGGCTTATAATAACTATAAGAACGAAATATGTCATGGTATGAAGGGCTGGAATATTTGTATTCTATTATATGACTTTATATACGACTGTATATGTTAGGATAACGCCTGTCGTGCCGCAGAGGTACAAACGTGCGACTGTAAACGCGACAGGTTGCAAAGCGCGGCGTAGAGTTCCGTCACTCAGCACGCAATGTCTCTATTCTGCCTACCCTGCTATACTCGGAATACAGCGAGAAGTTAAAAGAAAAAAGTTTATATTATTAGTAGAGTAGAGAGAATAGCATTCGTGATGCAATAGGATGGCGTCTGACTGTAACCATGATTGGTTGTGGATTTGTGGATTTGAGGTTAACGTTATTTATTTCCCATGAGAAATACAATTCACTTACATGAGAAAAATTCTATTTTACATTTAACATAATTTGTTGGGTACATTACACTAAAGAAATCAATACATTTTGCTAACAATTAAAATGTAGGGTAGACATTCAATATTGTTAATTTTGTTCCTTATAAGAGTTTTATTAGATATTTCTTGATTTGATCTCTTCTGATTGATCTCTACTCGAGGAAATGATGATATTTTTTCAAGTAAAAAAAGTGTCTTTAGCGGCGTTGCGCACTCTTTGTGATGAGAATTTTTTTTAACTCGCGTCAGAACACGTAACCTATAACAAAAATTCGAAAGACGAAATTGTCAGGTTTGTTCGATAGTGCAATTCCATATTAATGATAGTATTTTTATACACGTAATTAAAGCAATTTGTGCAAAATTATTACCTGATCATTCCAAAATACAAAAAATCCACAACGTATTCAAGTTTTCTCTTCTAACGGTTCTACCGGAATGCAGTCCACATGGTTTTTTTTTCTGCTCTGCTAAGACAAAAAATGTCGTCCCAATTGACTCACAGGGTCGAATGTGGAGGTCGGAGTGTCCTAACAAAAACCTTTCTCTGAATGTCCTATTATGGAATAAGAAAATGGAATAGAAAATGAAATCTATAGATTTTAGGAGAGCGTAGAGAAAAAATACCTATTTACTTCAAGATATAGCCGAAATCATGCATTAATTTTAGAATGAAGTATTGTTTTAAATACATTATAAAATCAAACAAAAAAATACACCTGCCATAGACATTTACAAAAATATTTACATCATACAAAAATCGCATTATTAAATAAAAACGTCTAGTTACTGCGTTTAATTGGGTGTGGGCCAAAACAAAAACCGACGCAGGGGTGAGTACGAATGAACATCGAGTATCGTATGGTTCGTTTATTACCAATGAAGTTAGAACTACAAAACGGAAAAATTTAATTTGAAAATTGTATAGTGAGCGTTTTTGTTCAACTATCAATAAGATTAATGCAACGTATGGCTTAACGATAACGCTTGGACGGTTTCCAAGAGGCGCGGGTTCGACTCCCGCTTGGTGTTCAAATTTTTATGGGTCTTCTAAGAATGGTTTTCGTTTTCTAAATGTGTTATTAACACTTTAAAGCTTCAAAAATATCCATTTTTTTTTGACTTATTTAGTGAATTTGTGTATCGTTGAATCGAAATTCGTGTAGGAATTTACTTAAGCTTATTTCGTTTTAAGAACTTTTTTGTTGAGGGCAATCGTGGCGAAGAGGCACAAGCATGTGATTATAAACGCGACAGTTGTGGAATCGAATTATAATAAATATGATTTAATATTTTCATTTCCTTGCTTTGGTAACAAGGCCAATCGTGGCGTTGAGTTCCGCCACTGAGTACACAATATTTCATTCGGCGGAAAGTGGGGAACGGGAATGTTAAGAGAGAATGTAGTGCCTTAACACTAGGTTCTCTGGTTCCCTCTGCCTACTCTGTTATGCAGCTAAAAGGCTTACTTATATATTACTAAAAGGCTTACGCTGTTATACAGCGTGAAGCTAAAAAAATATATAAGGAAGCCTTTTAGTTTAATTATCAATAAGATTAATAGAATGCATGGCTTAAAGGTCAGAGCGCTTGGACGGTTACCACAAGGCGCGGGTTCGAGTCCCACTGCGTTCAAACTTTTATACGTTTTCTTAAAATGTTTTTTGTAATGAATTTGTGCATCGTCGAATCGAAATTCGCGTTGAAAAATACTCAAGTTTATTTCGTTTATATCTAATACGTGTACTTATATTATTGGTTCAAAGAATCTTTTGATATTTATTTATTTTACACAGATGTTCGTTGTAACTTTGTGAACTTTCCGTCATTTTCTATACCAATTTTGTAACTTCTATAATAGAACCTACACATCGTGTGCTAAGTGACAGAACTCAATGCCGCGTTATATCTTACTTAAACGAAAAAATGAAAATAATTATAAGCAATGCCTCAATTCGGCGGAAAATGGGGTACGGAGTGTCTTAATACTAGGTTCCCTCTGCCTGCCCTGCTATATGCGGGATACAGCGTGAAGCTATGTATGTATGTATGTATGTATGTATGTATGTATGTATGTATGTATGTATGTATGTATGTATGTATGTATGTATGTATGTATGTATGTATGTATGTATGTATGTATGTATGTATGTATGTATATATGTAAATTAAACATAATCATTCCCATTTGGGAATCGAACCCACAACCAAAATTCCTTTACAGTCAACGCTTTCTCACGCCACGATGGCCAAATATTTTAGCTAATAAATATATATACACCTAAAATATTTCCAAAACATACCATATGTTATACTATACATGTGTATGCAATTCCCCAGTATCTAGACGCTCCAAAGTTACTTTGATAAGCCGTATCGTAAAGGAATTTCTCAAATGAGTTCACTCTCATAGGCACGGTTTGTTACAAACACTCATGTAACTTCAAACTTTATACATTAATGGCTTCCTAACTTGTTACACTCAAAAACTATTACTTCCGAGGCAATCAGACTGAATGACGTTAATTTTGCCGTAAATTTTGAGTAAGGCTTATATTATTTTATAGGTTGTATATTAAGTTGAAATGTATTTATGTCATTTTATTAAATTAAATATTTTAAATGAAAGAAAGTAAAATGATTCCTTCTTATGAAATTCTTGAAATGGAGATGTGATATTTGATATAGTTAAAATTTATATGGAGCGCTAATATTATTTATAAAAGTCCCTAAGAAATATATTTAATTAATAAAATAACTATTTTGCATACTATTTTATTTATCTATATATAAATACGTGAAACAAAAACTTTGGATCCCTTTTTACAAAAATTCGCGGACGGAGGTGCATGAAACTTGGCACACTTATAGTTTATATGACGAAGGAGTGCAGAATGAGAATATATTTTTGAATTAATGCTTAAAAATATATTAAATTAACAAAATAAATGTTACACACATTACCAAGGTTTGACATCCATGTTTATATAAAGTGAATACACGTCACTACGCAATGCGTTATTAACGCACTTACTACTGTTATTTATTCCCCGCCCGCACGACTCGCGCAAGCCGAGGTCCTAGTCCCGCAGGGGGCGCCCTTGCGCCTGTCGGCATCCTCTCAAGCAGCCAGTTAGTGCTTGCATTTCGCAGGGACTGAGCACCCTCTTCCCTCACCCCCCCGGTGTCGCTGTAAAGACCGCTAGGGTCAACAGCATGTGTATCCATTCGAAAAAAAAAAATAAAAGAAAAAAAAAAAAAAAGAAGTCATTTATTTAAGTTACCTTAATAGTGCATATATCACGCGTTGTTAAAGTAACTTATGTTTTACGCGTCAACACTTTACTACTACATTTAAAATGTAAAAATTTAGCTATATGATAATTATATCTTTTTATATTACTCTTATGTAATAGTCTTATACTAATATTATAAATTCTTCAAGGATCGGAACGTTTTTTTAATGTTTTCTTCTCTTCTTCTAGTTCTCTAATGATAGTCAAATGTTTTTCTTTTCCCAACTCTGGTAAGACAAAGCACGGCGCTAAGTTCCGCTATTCACCACGCAGCATCTCGATTTCAGGTGATAAGCGGAGAACGGAATGTCTTAACAATAAGTTTTACTTATAGAAAGAAGAGCTATTTCTCTTTACTTCATTTAAAAATATAAAAACACAATCCGTGCCGTCATAAAATAAAAACATTATTATTTATATTTCTTCTAAAACATCCTAAAAGGCCATCGTTGCGCAGTGGGACAGCATCCATCTGTAAATGTGAATGGTTTTGGGTTCGATTCACACTCAGGGGAATGATTATATTAAATTAGTTTTAATTCTCTGTATGGGTAAGACAAAGAGCGGCATCAAATTCCGCTACTTAATACATATGAGAAATTAAATGTATTTTTTTTTCTTGGAAACATGAATTTTGTGTCGAAAGCATTATAAACATAACACTTGTAAAAACGAATGTATATATTTTTTTATTCATGATATCTTTAAATTAGACAATCAAAATATAATTAATTAAAGTAAACAAACAATAAATTACTTGAGAAATATATCTATTGAAGATTGGTATTTCCTACGAGAATTGAACAAGCGCGGAATCTTAATCAAGTAGTGTGTGGCAGAACTACACGCACCCAGCAATCGTGTTTGTCTTGTACGACGTATTTCCTAATATTGTAAAACTATATTGAATTAGAATAGTGAATATTGTTTCTATTGCTCAGATTTATAACTCTAGCAAAATGTTGGGGTATATTTTACTTTTTATTTTAAATTAAAATTATTTCAAAAGGCCATCGTGGCGCAGTGGAGTGTCTGACTGTAAACGAGATTGGTTATAGCTTCACGCTGTATCCCGCACATAGCACGGTAGGCAGAGGGAACCTGAAAATCTAGTGTTAAGATACTGCGTTTTCTTAAAATTTCCTCAATTTCTGTTTGAGGGCATTGCGTGCTGGGCGGCGGAACTCGACACCGCGCGTTTTGCCTTGTTACTAGATCGAGGAAATAAATTTACATTTCCTGGAGTGGGAATCGAATGCACAACCTGTCGCGCGTTTTGATCGCACGCTTATTGCCTCTGCGCCATGACAGGCCTTATCAGAATTTGTGACTCTAAAAAACGGTAGGAAATGTTTTATTTCTTTATTAGTAGTTTAATTATTATACTTTAAAACAATTGTGGCTCAATGAAACGTGTGACTGTAAACGATTGGTTATAGTTTAATGGACATGTAAGTTCTGTATCTGTAGCTAGAAAATTCGTAAAAGAACTGCACGCTTAGATTAAAATATTGCTAAAGTAATATAAGGTGTGAGATTTAAAAAAAACTTCTTTTATATATTTACTAATTTCCCGCATAGCTGGTTAAGCAGGGAGAACGTAATGTAAAACACTCTGCTCAGCATTTTCCAAAAAAAATGAATATATCGAGATTTTTTCTAATTTGACTGTTTAAATTAAAATATGATTGTTACGAATGTGATAAATTGTTTGACGTTCAAAAAAGGAAGTATGTTACATTTTACTTTGAATAAAATTATTTGACTTTGTGAATCGAACCTGCACGTCGCGTTAACATTTAGACGCTGCCCCAATACACCATGATGGCTTTTACATTCATATAAATGTAGTAAACTATAACTATAATTATATTGAAAATTTACTTTTAAACATAAACACAAACAAAACAAACCCAATATCAATCATAAAACAAAAAGTGAAAATTTAAGAAAATAAAGGAGTATTCTCAAAGTCATTTCCTCTCTTGATCTCAGGCGGGGCAAATCGAGTAACAATTGTTTAATGTAGTGTGCCCGATCCGATCTCATAAGGCTAAGCGACTCAGTGGATCGTGCGCTAAATAGAATTTAGTCAAAGTTCAAACGTGTTATAAGCGTTACAAATGTATTTTTTTTATGTATCTTAAAGTGTTTTTTTTAATTTGGTCGTGATGCAGAGGCACAAGCGTGCGACTGTAAATGCGACAGGTTGTGGGCTCGATTCCCAATCCAGGAAACGTAAAAGTTTAGTATTTTCATTTCCTGGGCTCCAGCACGCAATGCCTCAATTCGGTAGAAAGTGGGGAACGGAGTGTCTTAACTCTAGGTTCTCAGGTTCCCTCTGTCTACCCTGCTATATGCGGGATACAGCGTAAAGCTGTTTACTTAAAGAAAAATTTGTACACACTACAAGACACTTTAAGAACTTATTGTAAGAACATCTAACTACTAAGGCGCTGAGTGTGGATTCGATTCCTATATAGGAAAATGATTGTATTCAAATTATTTTCATTTTCATGATCTAGTATCTAGTAAGATAAAGAGAAGCAATAAGTTTCGTTACTCACAATGCATAGCACGCAATCTGTCGATCTTGGGTAGAAAGTATAGAAGGGAAACTTTTGACTTTTGATTATCTCTTTCTACCCTGCTATATTAAAAAAAAAACCATATTACGTTTGTAGTAGGGAATAGAAATTTTAAAGGGGTAACTAAAACTTTTAAGGGGGTAACTAGGTTCTCAGGTTCCCTCTGCCTACCCTGCTATGTGCGGGACACAGCGTGAAGCTAAAAAAAAACATTATGCTTCAATTCATGATCATTTTCATGTACCAACTGCACCACAACCAAAATATATATAATTTTTCCTTTTAAATGACATGTCCAAATGCTGTTTGCAGTAGTTGTACTTCTTAACTTCATAAAGTGAGCTTTTACACTTTATTGAAGCTCACTTTTATTCAGAAAATTATTTTATCTTAAAATATCTTCTAGAATTCGCTAATATCATATACAGTGCTTATTAATTGACTTAAGACAGGTCCTCAATTCAGATTTATTTTTTTTACCTCTGTTGAAAATTATTACGATTTTGGTTATAATAGTATCAATTTTACAATAAGATATAGTATTGCCTAATGACTGAGTCAAATAAATTTCATAATAATGTTAATTTAACAATATTAAATGCACATATAATGTAAAACGAAATAAGCCCTCAAAAATCACTTAAAAATCTTTTAAGAGCACTACAAGTTGAGACGGACTTGGCTAGCTACCAACTCTGTGACTGAAACTTAAATACAATTAATATATTTGCTAGCATTTACTTATTTAGTATGTTACATTGTTACTATAGAAAATTTATTTATTACATTAACATCAATTAACATAACGCCTGTCGTGTCGCAGAGGCACAAGCGTGCGACTGTAAACGCGACAGGTTGTGGGTTCGATTCCCACTGCAGGAAATCAAAATTTAGTATTTTCATTTCTTGGGTTTCGTAACAAGGCAAAGCGCGGTGTTGAGTTCCGCCTCTCAACACGCAATGCCTTGTTGCAATGTTGAAAGAGAATGGAGTGTCTTAACACTAGGTCCTCTGGTGCCCTCTGCCTACCCCGCTATATGCGGGATACATCGTGTACTTTAAAAAAATATGCAGTAACACACGTTAAAAAAATAAAATCGAATTTAAAACCTCCTCCTTTTTTCTTGAACTAGGGTAAATTCGCTTGACAATAAAACGATATAAGATACAGCTTCACTCTTTTTCTCTCATAGCAGGGTTGTCAGAAGGACCCCAAGTATTAAGACCTTTCTCCGCAAAATTCTATTATCATCGTGCTTATAATTTTATCAATATTTCAATAAATGGTCTTAAACCCGTCATGAATATTAACAATATCAAAAATAAAATTAATTATATAATAAACTGATTCAAAATAGCTCCTACGAACTTCACCTTTGATGTTATTCAAATGAAATTTAATATTATTCATAAATTCATATCGCTTCGTTTCCTAGTATTAGATGTATTCATATATCTATAAGTATGTATATCTTATAATAATATATAGAGGATATGGATAGCTTAGTGAGGAACGGAAATCTTAAGAGAACGGAGTGTCTTAACACTAGGTTCTCAGGTTCCCTCTGCCTACCATGCGATGTGCGGGATACGATGTCAATGTGTGGAATTAAATGCTGTTGACGATCACCCGGGAGGCTCATCATAGTTGTATATGTATTGTAAAAAAATTATTTGAAAAGAGCAACTGCTGAGTTTCTTGCCGGCTCTTCTCATCAGAACTGCCTTCCGAGCCGGTGATAGCTTCCGTTAGGACTGACACGACTGACACCTTTGTAAATTGATGATTCGAAAGTGCTTGTAATAGCTTACTCGAATAAAGAATTTTTAGATGTTGATTTTGACGTGAAGCTACAAAAACATGTATTTATCGATGCTATTGAAAAGTTGGTACATGATTGACTAGATGGAAAGTGTATGTTGAAATGTCTTTAGCAGGAAAATTTTGTTTAAAAAAGCAAAGCAGCTTAGTAGCTTAGATACTTGTGCGTGTTAAGTGGTGAAACTCAACGCCGCGTTCTGTGGTACCGGAAGAATAGAAATAGTTTAAATATAATCAAGCCCCTGAAAGGGAATCGAACCCACAACTTCAGGTACAAGCACGTAGTGCTTTCTATTATATAGAATATAATTCGTCTATGTGAGTTTTATAAATTATAGTGTTAGTCGTTGCGTGGGGTGATTGGCAGAACTATTGGAAAAATAACATATTAGAAGCTTTTAAATAAGTATTTATTTATAGATACATATAATAAAAACATTGAATTCACTTAAAATTATGTTATAAAAAAGTGAAGGAAGGAATCACAAACTCTTTCCTTGGTTTCTACATAAAATAAAAAATACATAATATATGTTTTATTTTTCTTGATAAAAGAATAACGTACAAGTATATGAACGCTTAAATAAAAATATTTTCAGAAGAGCCTTTTAGATTTTCCTCAACTGTACTCAAGCACAACTTCTGATAGAAAACAAAAAGGACTCCACGATAAAGTAGGAAATTACGTGATGCAGCCATATTAGGACATGCATGATACATACAGTGGTAGCGTTTAGCTAGCAATTATTTATTTTTTTTTTTTCTAAATAATTTTGTTTTTAATAATTTAATGAAATTCCTGTTACATTTGAGTTTTAATTAATTACTTTTAGTTGCATCAATTTTGGTCACTTATATGTATTTACGACGCCTATCGTGGCCCAGAGGCACAAGCGTGCGACAGGTTGTGGGTTCGATCCCCGCTCCAGGAAATGTAAAATTTAGTATTTTCATTTCTTGGGTTTGGTAACAAGGCAAAGCGCGGCGTTAAGTTCCGCCACTCAATGCCTCAATTCGGCGGAAAGTGGGGAAAGGAATTGTTGAAAGAGAATGGAGTGTCTTAACACTAGGTTTTGTGGTTCCCTCTGCCTACCCTGCTATATGCGGGTTACACTTGGATCACACTTTATTCTCAGTTTTAGTCAATTATTAACATATCTATCACTTTGTTACAATGGGCATCTTTATATTATTATTGGAATTACTAGGCTTAAAAACAATAAGTGCTTTTTGATGTTGGGATACGTTTGGTGGCGGGCTCGGTTCGCACTCGGGGAAATAATTATATAGAAATTACTTTCTTCGCTTTGGTATCCGCCATATATCACGCAATGTCTTGAATTTGATCATACAGCGGAATGTTTTACACATTTGACATTAGGCTCTCTTATTACTCTGCTATGTGGAATAAAACGTAAAAATATTTTTTTAATTATAACACAAATATTAATTTCTTAGTAAAGTTTAAAAAAATAATAGAAAACCGACTTGTAGTAGAGTGTAGTTGACACTTCGATTCATCGTACTTCGTCGTCACATTCGTTATATTCTACGTAACTGTGTATAATTTACAAAGAAGTAGGTGACAGAGTGTTATTGTTTCGGTTATAACTTTCCATAAGCCTTAATTTAATTTACTTCCGACATTGCTCAAGCCATTTCGTATCTATTGAATTAAAGTTCGTTAAGTATTTTACTTAATTCCCGTGGTATAAGTAAATATTATTATGTTTTTATGAAAAAAGATAGCTTAAGAGCAGAAGGACCACTTAATGGTAACCTTCGCGCTTGGACATTTGCAGTAACCAAAGGAGTTATGTGTTGCCGGCCTACAGTGTACAGGTGAAATGGGGAGTCTCCTCCCCATTTCACCTGTACACTAGATATACAATGTAGTCGGTCCATCTTCATTATGGGGAAAAGATAGATGGGAACCGAGAAAACCTGGCTTTATATTTCATCGAACCGGATTACATCATTAAGTTTTTGGCAGTTCGTTTTTGACATGATAGTGGTCGCGCCAGTCAGAGAACAATTACATTTGGTTAGGTTAGCTCCTCTAGCTTGCACAACGTGGGCGTGTATTAATGTACATTTTAAAAAGGGCCCCTTAAAGCTAAACTATAGATAAGCAAGTGCCAGACACTGCTCCAAACTTCTCTCTCTGTAACTCGACAGAGCTGGACTTGCACGGTGAGGAAATGCTAAGGAGTAAGAATCTCTTTCTCTTCTCTCTGAGACTAATTCGAACTCAAAACCTTCGAGTATTTCAAGCACTTAATTCACATTTACTAATTGACGTCTATTTTAATAGAAAATTCTTACTCTATAAAGTTTAAATAAGAGCAAATAGAATCATCCCGTGGTTTTGTTAAGAAACTGAAGTAAGCTTTTCTATTATGTACGTAAGCTGTAAAGCTGTAAAGTCTGTAAATTAAAATTATGAGAGTCAGAAAAATGTTATATAATAATTTGTTATAAAAATGTAGTTATAATTTAATAGAGTACTATAATAAAGTCTATTGTGACGCAGTGGATAGGTGACTGTACACAAGGAGTTGTCAGTTCGATTCCCGTTCAGGGGAAATATATTTAAACTATTTAACATTTTCATTAACATTGAGTAAGAATTGAGAAGTATTTCCATTTTTTGAGTTTGGTAACAAAGCAAAATGCGGCGTTGAATTCCGCCACTCAACACGCAATACCTCAATCTGGCGGAAAGTGGGGAACGGATTTGTTGAAAGAGAACGGAGTGTCTTGACACTATGTTCTCAGGTTCCCTATACCTATATACCCTATGTCCTGGAGTGGGAATCGAACCCACAACCTGTCGCATTTACAGTCACACGCTTGTGCCTCTGCGCCATGACAGGCGTTAACTGTTATTTCTTATGTAAAAACCACGAAATAAATCAATATACCATTAACATAAACTTTTCGCACTTAAAAACTATTAAAATTTAATTTCTTTGTCGTTCCAATGCTACCACATCCTACAACTTTGAAGAGGAAACTTTATAGTCGCCTTGTTTCAAAATTTACTACTTTAAATCTATTTCCACTTGAATACTCGTACAGCTAGAATTTAAACTACATTCGCTTTATTTTTAGTGAAAAGTGTATTAATTGCAATCGCGACGTCTTGTTCTTCTTTCGGCTTTATTATTCTTTAGTTATTTTTGATAGAGCAAAAAACTGGGTATTTTTTATCAGAATTTTAGTTGCGCTTTATATGTTTGAAATATCTGACTGAGAATTCGCGTAACTATATAATAGTACTTATTATTTAAAAAAAAACATTTTTTTTATCAATCTTCACGCTGTATCTCGCATATAGCGGGGTAGGTAAAGGGAACCTGAGAACCTAGTGTTAAGACACTCCGTTCTCTTACAACAATTCCGGTCCCCACTTTCCGCCGAATGGACGCATTGCGTGCTGAGTGGCGGAACTCAACGCCGCGCTTTGCCTTGTTACCAAACCCAGGAAATGAAAATACTAACATTTCCTGGAGTGGGAATCGAACCCCACAATCTGTCGCGCTTACAGTAGCACGCTTGTGCCTCTGCGCCACGACAGCCGTTACAAAAAAACATAATAAGTTCTTATACACATTATTAATATATTAAAAATCAATTTCATCCTATTCAATGTTTTCATACATATTTTCAAAAAGGTGGTTTTCGTTTATTTAAAATTAAAACAAAGCAAACTAAAACCATTATTACGGATAACTCAAAAACTACTCGTCAGATAGGACAACATTACGAGAATTAGCTATCATATAAGAGAAAAATCATCAAAATTGATTCATCCAGTAAAATGTTATGCGGTAAAAAACATACAAAAAATAATGTCAAATAGAAAACCTCCTTTTTCGAATTCGGTTAAAATATCTATAGAGATATAGACATACATACATACATAGCTTCACGCTGTATCCCGCATATAACAGGGTAGGCAGATTGAACTTAGTGTTAAGACACTCCGTTCCCCACTTTCCGCCGAATTGAAGCATTGCGTGCTGAGTGGCGGAACTAAACGCCGTTTGTTGCCTTGTTACCAAGCCCAGGAATTTATAAATTCCATTTCCTGGAGTGGGAATCGAATCCACAACCTGTCACGTTTACAGTTCGCACGCTTGTGTCTCTGCGCTACGACAGGCGTTATCTATAGCGATAGCAATAATATATGTGCGTCTATTATTTCCACAGAAAACATAGCATTATTTACATATAAAATGCACACCCATATTTAAGCATGCAACTGCATTGTCGCCTTATGCAGATATGCAGAGATGTGATCTTTGTGAAATGTGCAACTAGGTCGCGGGATTTAGGAAAAATTCTAACGTCTCTTGTACACGTTATATAACAAAGTTTCTGATAAAACTACCGAATAGCTACTTTAAAAATGTATTACTATCTTTAAACTTGAGGCCATTGGCGCAGCAGTCTGACTGGAAATGTAAGTGGTTATGGATTCCCATTCGGGTAATGATGATTATGAAAACATAATAATTATAAAAATTAAAAATAATTAAAAAAATATTAATTAATATGGCACCCGTCGTGGCGCAGAGGCACAAGCGTGCGACTGTAAAACGTGGCAGGTTGTGGGTTCGATTCCCACTCCAGGAAATGTAAAATTTAGTATTTTCATTTCTTGGGTCCGGTAACAAGGCAAAGCGCGGCGTTGAATTCCGCCACTCAACACGTAATGCATCAATTTGGAGGAAAGTGGGGAACGTAAATGTTGAAAAGAGAATGGAGTGTCTTAACACTATGTTCTCTGGTTCCTTCTGCCTACCCCGCTATATGCAGGAAGCGTACAGTGTAAAGTTAAAAAAAAATAAAAAAATATTTTTCTCACCCCGTTTTGGTAAGGCTAATTGCGGCGTTGAGTTCCGCCTCTTAGTACGCAGTATCTAAAATTCGGGCGGAAAGAGAACGGAGTGTCTTGACACTAGGTTTACCTTTCTATGCGGGATAAAGTGTGAAACTGATAAAAATAATCATCTTAAACTTCAACTATTCCTTATTGCTCAGAAAAGAATTACATAGGATTTATAAGGTATTACGAAGGTCAGCTTAGTAGAATCTTTCAAACGTTAGGTAGAAAGTGCTGCTTGCATAGTGAAAGGGATCGTTAAGACAATTTAAAGGAGACCTCAAAGCCTACATTTGGGTCCTAAGGCACAGTTCCGAGTTGTTTCATGAAAACTCAAGGGTTTTTCGGTTGCAAGATGTTATAATTACAAATATACTGAAATTTGAACAAAATGAGTTTAATATTCATCTCTTACGTCGTTACATATCGTATATGTTAATATTCACCCACGAGTGAAAATTAGGCCCAAAATTTTCATATTTAGTTGTTCATGTCCCAATTGCGTAGGTTTTTGTCTTTATTCTTATACTAATGTATTCCCGTAATCACATAATATTTGCTGGAAAATCTTCTTCTCTTAATAATTCTATAAGATATTTGGATGTTAGTAACTTAGTATATTTTTTTATGTTAATTATATTTTATTAGATAACAAGAACATCTTATATAAATCTCTATGAATCTTTCAAGTCTATTTCAAGTAATGGAAATAAACGTTTTATGCCACATAACACGATAGTCGAACTGAACTTCGGTATTTTCGATATATTGTTCGCCGCCTTCCGCACGAATTTCAAACATTGCGTACAAGAAGCGGAACTCAACGCCGCGCTTGGTCTTTCTAGAACGTAATAATTTAAATAATTTAGATATAATTATTCCCCCAAGTGGTAATCGAAACCCACAACCAATCGCGTTTTCACTAAGACACTGTGCTACTGCGCCACAATGGTCTCAGTTAAATTAAGAAAAAGAATAAAAATATGTCAAAAAAATAATTTTAATCAAACAAAAGATATTTATGTTTATATTTTTAATAATATTGTGATTTGGATATTTAATAATTACATACTTACGTCAATATATTTATTTAAAAGTCTCAAAATAAATCTTAACAACAAATAAATATTTTTTAAATACAAAAACAAGGATAATCATCAGAATTTCCTCAAAATATATTGAATCATCAAAAAGTCTACACAATTCCAATCAAGCCAAAGAAAATTAAGAGGCCAACGAATGATTGAATCATAAAGGGTCTATAAACATTTCGGGGAAGTTCCAAGTCCAATAAGAATGGCTCGTTATCAGGAAGAACATTCAATTGGGACAGAGTTTGCTATTATCACTCGTTTTCAATTACAACCCTCTCAAAAGTTAGTTCGATATCGGCTTGGGCAGTGACAGACAAAACGAGTTTTTGTTTATATATATGTATGTATATAAACTTTTATTTTTAAGAAAACATCATTGATACATTTTATATATACTTGGTTGAAAAGAATGGTGGTAAATTCGAATCTCTCTAGTGTCGATTTTTTTCCGCCACTTATTACGCAATGCCTCGATTTGGCGGAAAGTGGGGAACGGAAATGGTGAGAGAGACCGGAGTGTCTTAATTCTCTGATTGATCTCTTTAGATATTTGATCTCTTGATTCTCTGGTTACCTCTGGCTACCCTGCTGTATGCGGGATACGGCGTGAAGTTAAAAAAAAATCGTATGACGGGGTGATCAGGGAAAACCTAGTGTACAATATACTCTATTTGCTTGTACTTTCGATTTTGAGACATTGCCTATTGAGTGGCACAACTCAGCCCCGTATTTTGTCTTATCAGAGTGGAGAAATTAAATATATATAACAAAACCCCAGAAGGGATCATTATGACCTCTTTTCGTTTGCTTCTATATAAAAATAGTATAAAGTATCATATTCAATTCAAAAACTAGGTATCTGAAACCAAATTCTAAATCAATCTAATCTATATTGTTGTCAAAATCTATCAAACAATTGAAGTACATACTTTTACCTATTTTCATTCGGGCTGTGTAAATATGAAAAATTATATTAGATATCTGGTTCCCAATATCATATTTTATCAAACCTCATATAGATAATGTTAAAGAAGTTGTAATAAAAGGCTTCTTATCATTTTAAGAATTAGTTTTTTTATATTTCATATATTTACTTAAAACTATAAGATACAATCTTGAATGGGATTCGAACCTACAAACATCGCAATCCACATCATACGTCATCTAAAAAGCAGGACAAGAACCAAATAAAAAAAAAATACAGTAAAAGAAACCTATCTATACCAAAATTAAAAAATATGCCCACTCTCTACAGCTAATGGAAGTCTTAAATATTAAAAGGTTCTTAGCAGACAAGGAATTGACGAATCCCTTGATTGGATGTTAAGTAGTACATTAATTAGGGAGGCTCTGAAGGCTTTGGACCGTATAGTAATTAATCGTTTTGGTGATGGCCGAATTTTATTTTGTCATCAACTTTCTTTAGATGTTAGAACGTAACTTTCTAATTACATCGATTTAGATTTTTTAACAAGGTTGGTTTTGCTCGAAAGGAATAGATATTTTTTACATATTAAAGGTTGTCTTAATACTTTTTGGTTTTTTTTTGGTCGTTTTTAATTTCACGCCGAACCCCACACATAGCAGGGTAGGCAGAGGGAACCAAAGAACCTAGTGTTACGACATTCCGTTCTGTTTTAATATTTTCGTTCCCCAGTTTCCATCGAAAAGAGGATTATTTTACTATATTGAAAGTGTAATTCACTAGGGGTATGTAAAACTTTTTTAGAAAATGTCGAATATTTTTTTATTTTTTAAATATTTTTTTAAGAGGTGCGACTTTCGTTTTTTTTGCAACTTCACGCTTTTTTCCATAGCAAAGTAATTAAAGAAATCATAGTATCCTAGACCCTCCGTTCTCTACTTTCCTTCTTTACTTGAGACTAAATTGTGGAACTTAATGCTGTAATTGTCTTACCAGACTGGGGATACGGAAAAACTTTTAAAATATGATTAATAATTCCACTCAATAAGTATGATAATTTCTTCTAGAGTAATATATAATAACTTAAAATCTACAATTTATGATTGTCAGACCTTTATTAATTCTAAAACAAGCTATACTTGTATTGACTACGAATGAAGGAGAAAAATATTGTCTTGAACTTTCCTTACTGCCCCTCGCGGGAATGTTTGAGTAGAGCTCGTCGAATTTAACTTATTTGATAGAACCCCTGGAGTGGTTGAATTTATTTTTATTATACCCAATTTGATTTAGTTGTTACGATACAATAGGATATCTTATTGCAAACACTTTAGTTTTTGTTTTATTTCACTTTGTTTTGTTATTCAGTTTCTGGTTACGTACCCCAATTCCTTGTAGATTGAAAAATCATTTGGCATTTCTATTTTTCGTGTTTTCTTACGCTCAGTATAATTTCTTCACTTTGCTAACAAGGCAAAGCGCGGCGTTGAATTCCGCCACTCAGTACAATGCCTCAATTCAGCGGAAATTGGGGTGCGAAATAGACGAAACAATCTTAACATTAGGTTCTCTGGTTCCCTCTGTCTTGTTATGTGCGGGATACAGCTTGAAGCTAATAATAATATTCAAATACATTTTACATTATGCAAAATTACAATGCAATGGGATATCTTGAATTCGGCGGAAAGTGGGGGAGCGGTGTCTTACCACTAGGTTCCTTCTGCCGACCCTACTTTATAGCTACCCAGAATACAGTGAAGCTATGTATCACTTAATGGTTCATGTATCTTATTACAAGCACTTTACTTTTTGTTTTATTTCACTTTGTTATTCAATTTCTTATCACGTACTAATTCCTTGTACTTAGATATATTGAAATTTCTTTTGAAATCACTTGGCATTTCTATTATTTGTATTTTATTATGCTCATATTTTGTTAGTTACGTTAACAAACGTCTCCTATGTATTTTGATTATTTGTAAAAACGTATGAGGCGTGAATAAGTTCATAAGTCGATTGGCATATACAATATTGAAATACTAATAAATATTAGGATTTATAAACTTATAAGACAAAAAAATGGCAAAGTCAAATGATTTCAATAAAAGTAAAATTATTTAAATTATGTAAAAACTAATTTTACAGACAAAATTTAAAATTAAAAAAATACGTGGTCTGAAAAATGTGAATTTTAATTCATTGAAGATTACATGTTAACGAGACGTCAACTAAGCGATTTTTAATAAAAATGTATGAGGTGTTAATAGAATGATAAATTGAGTGATATATATATATATATATATATATATATATATATATATATATATATATATATATATATATATATATATATATATGCCTCTTTCTTTCTTTCATCCTTCTTCTATAACTCACTCACTTATATATATATATATATATATATATGTAATATCCACAAAGCCAAGTGATTTCCAGTAAAATGGAAATGTATTTAAATGAGATAAATTATATATTAAACTTAAACTTAAATTTGCCTGCTTTGAAAAATGTGCATTTTTGATTTATTGAGTTTATTCAACTGTCGTGGCCGCAGAGGCACAGCGTGACGGCTGTTAACACGACAGGTCGTGGGTTCGATTCCCACTCCAGGAAATGGAATTTTTAATTTCCTGGGTTTTTGTGTAACAAGGCAAGCGCGGTGTTGAGTTCCGCCACTCAGCACGAAACCCAGGAAATAAAAATATTAAACTTTTCTGGGTAAGATCAAACCTAACCTCTCAATTTACAGTCGCACGCTTGTGCCTCTACGCCACGACAGGCGTATATATGTATGTCAGAATATAGTACAAAATAAATAATATGCCAGTAATTTAGTTAAAAATCCTTTGAATTACTGCTTACCTACATATTTTAGTAGGCCGTTTAAGATCAAAACGGTTAAAACAGCTTGATAATGAGCTTTAAGTTTTAATTATGTAGTTGGGCGTAAAGCCCGCTAAACAGTTTCCGTTACTTTCAAAACCTCTATATAATCTTCTTATATTTACTCATAATATTTTGAAAGGCTTCGTTAATTTATACTTGTACTGTTGCCCACTTGTGGGTCTAAATGTATCTTTAGAAAATATATGAAATATGGGTATATAGTTTAGTATTTTCATTTCCTGGGTTCGGTTACAAGGCATAGCGGGGCGCTGAGGTTTCGCCGCTCAGCGCACCAATGCCTCGAAATCCGGCGGAAAGTGGGGAATGGAGTGTCTTAACACTGGCTTCTCAGGTTCCCTTTGCCTACCCTGCTATATCCATATGCAGCGTGAAGCCTAAAAAAATTAACTTCATGCTCTTTCTGCATAAAAAACTGCAAAGATCGGATTAGATGAAACTTTACAGTGATGATTTTATCAGAATAATTCATAGGTTACAATTTATATATATTTTGTATGAATTTGACTGAAAATATTACTATAAGTATTTAGCATTATATAAAATTGTATACTGCGTAAGTTATTACCTTGTTATAATTATTAATTACTTATTCTACGCGTAAGCTAGATGCATTGTATTTATAATATTGGCTTTTACCCGCAGCTTTGCTCCCGTGGTCAATGGCAGTTCATACTACATACTATAGTGCTTTGTATGCACGTTAATTTGAAGGCTTTTGAATTGAAGTAGCTAGATTTTACAAACAATCATGTCTGCAAGAAAATATTTTCTAATAAAAAATGTCAATATCCTTTTAATATTTTTTAAAAGAACCATTGCGCCTGTCGTGGCGCAGAGCTGTAAGTGTGCGACTGTAAATGCGACAGGTTGTGGAGTTCGATCCCCCACTCCAGAAATGTAAAATTTAGTATTTTCATTTCTTGGAAGCAGCGCAACAAGGCAAAGCGCGGTGTTGAGTTACGCCACTCAGCACGCAATGCCTCAATTCGGCGGAAAGTGGGAAACGGAATTGTTGAAAGATAATGGAGTGTCTTAAGACTAGGTTCTCTGGTTCCCTCTGCCTATCCTGCTATATGCGGGATACAACGTGAGAGATTAAAAAAAGAAAAGAATGTGTAAAAAATTCATGATAATCTCGGTTGTTTGACGTGAAAGCGTAACAAACAAGCCTGAGCATTTAACCAGTAGAAATTTTGATTTCATACTCTCCATTCCATTTAACCCATACATATTTACTAAATATTATAAGATGAAGATATTTCCTAAGAACGACGTAATAAAAATATGAGGAACCCTTTCAGGCATCGCTAACTTGTTTAGAAGTAAAGTGCTTTCTTGCCACATAGCATTTACAAAGACATTATGATTTTAGAAGAGATACTCGTATAGAAAGAATCTCATAATATTCTCATAATATAATGTTTTGTTTATTAATATTATATAATTTTATTATGTTATGTGCGAGAATTATGTTATAGCGTGAACACCGTATCCCTCACCTAACACGGTCGGCAGAGGGATCCTGATAATTTAGTGTTAAGATACTCCCTTCTGAATTGAGACGTTGTGTGCTGAGTGGAGGAACTCAATGCTGCGCTTTACCTTATTACCAGAGCAAAAAAAAATACTAAATATTAGTTATTAGAAATATTTAATATTTTTATTTCCTGGAGTGGGAATCGAACCCACTATCTGTCGCATTTACAGCTGCAGGCTTGAACCTCTGCGCCACGATACGCTGTATAAAGTTTATTTATAGTATTTTAAATATTGATATAAATAAATAGCATTAAATTGGCTCATTGAGTCATACCTACATACATAGCATCACGCTGTATCCCGCATATAGCAGGGTAGGCAGAGGGAACCTAGTGTTAAGACACTCCGTTCCCCACTTTCCGCCGAGTTGAGGCATTGCGTGCTGAGTGGCGGAACTCAACGCCGCGCTTTGCCTTGTTGTTCATTGAGTTGTTACTAGCTTTTAAAGGAAAACCATGACTTCAAATCTTATATAGTTTTCTTTTTTTATTTTCTCTCTCATAGCAAAGTAGTCATAGAGAATCTAATATTTACTTCAGACGTGCCTTCGTTTTCCACTTTCCATACAAAATCGCGACGTTGAGTGACGGAGCTTATTATCACGCTTAATCTTACCGAAAGAAAGTAATAATTTTAATATAAATGTTCCCTCGAATATGAACCAACACCAATAGTCTTTACAATCAGTTCAGTCCCACTACGTCACGATAGTCTCTGGTTTCTAATTTTCTTTTGAATGATATTATTTAAAATTATTATTTAAAATATGACTCATTTTTAAGAACTATTTACATTTGGTTACTGTAAAAAATTCACAATGCGACAGACAAAGTTATAAAATAAAATAAATTAAAAAACTTTATGCAATGTGAAAGACGTAAAAACTTCATAAACATTAAAAAATTCCAATTTCAAATTAAGTTATCTAAATTTATAATCCCTCCTATATTTATAGTGTTCCCTTCATAATATATTTTAACTAAAATTTATGTAACAGAGATATAATAAATTATAACTAGAGCACTAATTATATGTTAATTGTTTTAGGTATTAATGACCCGATCTCGCTTCTCTGTGGCCTCTAGGACCCTTGACATCAATGATTTACTATTAATGTTAAAATTATAATAAACAAGTACACATGTTGTGGTGCAAAGGCTAAACGGTGTTGTGTTCCGCCACTCAGCACGCAATGCCTCAATGCGGCGGAAAGTGGGGAACAGAGTGTCTTAACACTAGGTTCTCAGGTTCCTTCTGCATACCCTGCTAAATGCGGGATACAGCGTGAAGCTAAAGGAAAGTACATTTGTAGATCGAAATAGCAAAAGAAAAGAGATAAATATTTTTTTAAATTTCTTTTAGTTAGTAGAAAGAATTTAAGTTAAGATAGTTCTACATTTTCTATATAAATGATAATTTTCCTACAGAAAAAAAGTAATGTAATATGTATATAAAATAAATAAATAATATTTTATAACAATAACCATATTACAGGTTGTCAAAAAAATTATATAAGTGCTCATCCAGTACATTTTAATCTTTGCAAACATTTCTCTTTCATACCTGTATGTGGCCAACGCGAGATAAACTTCGTGTCGGCACATCCCGCCTAATTACTGCCAGTGTTAGAGGCTCATTATCATGAATATTTTCACTTGTACCATCTGGATCTTAGCGCCCTGAATATGCTTCCTTAAGTTTTAACATAATTTCAAAAACGTATGTACGTATATTTTAGTAAGTTTTAATTTTAACTTACGTTTCATTCTGTATTTGAAAATAATAAATGTTTTTTTTAGCTTCACGCTGGCTGTAGGTAAACGGAACCTGAGAACCTAGTGTTAAGACACTCTGTTCTTTTTCAAAAAATCCGTTCCCCACTTTTTGCCTTATCAAACTCAGAAAATGAAAATACTTCATTTCCTGGAGTGAGAATCGAATCCACAACCTGTCGCGTTTACAGTCGCACGCTTGTGCCTCTGCACCACGACAGGTGTTAAAATAAATGATTTTGTAGTTAAATTTAGATGTATAATACAGATTTATTTGACTAATAGCAACAGTTTCCCTTGAGATTGTTGGTTCAAATTCTACATTTAGTGAAGTGTGTATCAAAGTGCAAATATGTTGTTCAGTCAGCGTGGTGTTAGTTTCTGTTACGTATGTTTTGTTGAGTGGAAACAGGTCAACATATTGGTTTGTTACTAAGATTTAGTAGCTTATCCTATAAAATCGTTCCTGAAATATGTTGCCATTAATCAAAACTATAATATTAAATATTATTGAGTCTACGTGACCGTATGTGACCACAGACTACTGTTAAGTGTTCGAAACGTCGGTTTTCCAAAAAAATATTTCCAAATACTAACTCATACGCGATTAGATTAGTAAAACATCTGAATAAATATCTCAAAACACGACTTTAAAATATTCACTCAAATACACTATAGTTACAAGAATGACATTTCTAAATTACGCTACAAATAACCCGAACTACATAACAGACTCAACTTACAACATAGCAAAAATTCATCCACGAAATTCCCATATGTATTCAAAACGCTATGTACGTAATGCATCGTTAGAAATATTTCAGATCCACAATCCTAGCAGTATTGTACATTAGGTAGAAGTAATGCCTAACCCTATAAATGCTAATTGCACTCAGTAAACTAGTGAGCCACGCCATCCATAACCAAATTACGCCCAAACTAGGAGTTGTAAATCATTGGCACGTTTCAAATTAATTCACTGCCGTACCTGATTCTAATCTGGCGCAATCATCTGGCTTTTGTACGACTTAGCTGAGTTATTTGAAGTCCAGTACAAAACTTTCTATAATATATTTATTTGGGTTTCCTTGTTTTAATTGAAAATACTAACTTAGCTGATAACAGTATACATACTAAACTTACTATGCAGCATCACGCTTTATTCCGCAGAGCAGTGTAGTCAGAGAGAACCTAGGGCCAATACACTCCGTTCACTGCTTTCTGCAATTAGAGACATATCGTGTTGAGTGGTGGAACTCAACGCCGCGCTTTGTCTTGCCAGAGCGGAGGGATTACAACAATTTAAATAAAACAACTATGAAATAATGTTAAATGTTAAATGCATTTAATTTAAATTTAAATAATTGCATAATAATATTAAAAATACCATTTTTTAATTTAAAATGTTTTCTTTGTATGCATAAAAAAGAACTTTTAAAGTTTTTTAGTGTGGTAGCAAATTTATCATCTACACAAAAACTACACCCTCCAATGCACTTTAAAAAATTAAACATGAACCGCAACTGTCATGCAACTATACAGAACAAAATTTAATTAAATAATTACTACATACATACATACATAGCTTCACGCTGTATCCCGCATATAGCAGGGTAGGCAGAGGGAATCTAGTGTTAAGACACTCTGTTTCCCACTTCCCGCTGAATTGAGGCATTGCGTGCTGAGTGGTGGAACTCAACGCCGCGCCTTGCCTTACCAAACCAAGGAATAATTACTTAAAAACTTAAATATTTTTTTATCAAAATAATAATAATCATTTAAATGCATATAGACATAGTAATGATATATTAAATCATTATCATTTCTATCATTATAATTTTCTTATCACTATTCATACTGTAATAGATTTGGCTTAGACTTTAGTAGAAATATGCCAGCGGTCGATAGCACCACCATCGGACTCTAAAGTGTTAAATTTAATTTATCGAGTGTGAATGTGAGAATTAATAGATTTTGCGGTCGCTGTAAAGTGTTTTAACTATTTAGCAGCGTTGTCTATTCCATATGGAAATGTTATTCGTTTTATAATAAAATTATGTATTAAAATGTAAAATGAATATAAATAATAAATTTATTTTGTTTTATTATTCTGTATCTTGTAACTTTCTGAAAATCTCGTTATTACCCGTTTTCGTAGAAATTTCGAGTTCTCTTTTAGTGCTTCTTTATACTCACCAATGAGCCTACGCCCTACATGCCAAATTTCAGCTTTCTATGGCCACTTAAAAACGAAAGTTTGTTTTTTAAACTTCACGCTGTATCCCGCATATAGCAGGGTAGGCAGAGGGGACCCGAGAACCTAGTGTTAAGACACTCCGTTCTCTTTCAACAAATGCGTTCCCCACTTTCCGCCAGATTGAGGCATTGCGTGTTGAGTGGCGGAACTCAACGCCGCGCTTCGCTTTGTTTTATAATAAAGAAGATAGATTGATTGACTGACGGGAAAAGGCGTAAAGTTTTATTTTTTTTATTAGTGGTTATATTTTTTTATTAGTATTATAAAATTTTTTTAGTGATTTAGTCTATTCAGACTCATTAATTCAAGAAATTATGTTATACATACATTGGCTAATTTGTAGGAAAGAAAAATAAGAAACACATATTTATACAAATGTAAATTTATATAAGTATATATTCTTTAATTTTTAGGTTTCTTTTTAAATTTAGGATCAAAAATGAGGCAGACGACGTTACCTTTTTTAGATATAACAATAACTTTGAATAAGTAATCACCGTAAAAGAAAGACTTGCCGAGGTAATTCATCATCAAGTCTGACAAATTTAAATCCATGACGTAGTCACCCTGAAACAAAAATAAATATATCTACTTTTATATATATAGAAGCAACTAAAAAGTCGTCGTGGCGCAGTAGAATTGTGTCTAACTTCAAACGTGATAGGTAATGGCTGTGATCCTAACTCCGAAAGAACCTAGTTACAGTAGAAGAAGTGTCTTAACACTAGGTCTTTTTGAAACCACGCTGCTATGTGGGACTGTGGGTGGCTGAATAAATAAGATTTTAACAAAAAAAAAACATATATATATATAGATATAGATATATATACATAGTATATATATCTATATCTATATATATATATATATAGCATTAAAAAGTCACATTATTACGAATAGCTCAAAAATTACACGTCAGATCTTAACTATTATTATACAAAAAACAGACCGAGTAAAAAATGTTCGTAATTTATAACATACAAAATTGGAATGTTCTTAAAAATCAGTAGAAAAAAACTATATATTCATTTATATAAGTAAAATAAAGAATATATCAAACAATTCATGCACGTACCTTTTTGACAACGCAGTTCTTAACTCCGAGCTGAGACTCGAACAGCGCAGCTAAAATATAATGCTGACATGGTTTATTCACTATGTAGTTCCAAAGTATCGTTTTTGTATTGTCTTTTAAAGAAAACACTGACATTTTAATCTGGAATATTTATATAATATTAGATATTTTTTAGAAATATACTTACCATAGATAGCTTTATAATAAAACAAAGGGCGGTGTTTAGTTCTGTTCACTCATCGAGCAAGGTCTCGAATTGAGATGGAAAATGCAGAACAAAGTGTCTTAACACTAAATTCTCTTTGCTTATTCTGCTATGAATAAGTCCTGAACATCCTGAAGCTCGTTTCAGCCATGGATATAAGGAGTGCACTATAGTTATAGCGTACTATATCTGTACGTGAAATAGTTGAGTTCGGTCTGATTTGATCTCTATTCAGTGGTATATTTATATTTAAAAAAATGATAAAGCGAGATATTATTACCCTTTTTTTCTAAAATAACTTGCAAAGAGCTTAATTTAAAAAAAAGAAAAAAATATGTTTTTATAAATAGTCACAGTTTGCGGAGTATGAAAATGGCGTACTAGAAGTTTATAAGAAGGAGTTCTTAAATTATAATATAATATTTTTATTTTTTTTTAAAAACGCCTGTCGTGGCGCGGAGGCACAAGCGTGCCACTGTAAACGCGACCGGTTGTGGGTTCGATTCCCAGTCCAGGAAATGTTAGTATTTTCATTTCCTGGGTTTGGTAACAAGGCAAGGCGGCGTTGAGTTCCGCAACTTAACCCGCAATGCCTCAAGTCGGCGGAAAGTGGGGAACGAGATTGTTGTAAGAGAACGGAGTGTCTTAACACTAGGTTCCCTCTGCCCTGCTATATGCGGGATACAGCGTGAAGTAAGAAAAAAAAGAAAGTAACAGTAATATATAATATTTTTCATTATAAAACACAAGAAATATAATTAAATACATATTACACATACAATGATTGACAAAAATATTTATAAAATGACGTTGCTGTGCAAAGCGCATTTTACGCGTCAATGGGACTACAAGTAATAGAATAAATTTTTTACCTCATCAAGTTTGGTATTGTCCATGAAAGTCACATTTAATGTGCCTTTATAAAGATTGCCGTCATATTTTATTAAATGAGTGGTAAATTTAGTTAAGTTCGCAAGCTTTGGTCCTCGGCAACTGTCATAATGCTCCCATTCCACAATGTAGGGACCCTGGAAAAAATATTTTATTATTATGAAAAAAGAAAATTGTATTGTACATCTTGTAGTTTATTTTATACTACACTAGCTATGTCCTTCGACTTGGTTCGCGTGGATTGTAAAATCTAAAATCGTTTGTTTCCGTTTTCGTAGGTATTTATAGAAATCCTCTCTTAGTGTTTTCCTGCTCCCAAGGAGCTTTTATGTAAATTTAGCTTTCTATGGCTAGTATTCATTGTCTATCAGTTAATCGTTTTATCTATATAGATAGATATCGTATTCTATTCTGATGTAAAAGCTATATTAGTATAAAGTTACATCTAAATCTGTTCAGGATTTTTTCTATGAAAGAGTAACAAGCATTCGTCCTCTCATACTTTAACATTTATATTAGCTAGTGTTATATTATTTATATTAGTCGAAAATATTCAAACAGTCGAATTTTATAGTGACACAGGTTGATTGAGTCTGATTGATTGCAAGTGGCGTGGATTCAAAATTCAAAACTCTGGAAGGAAGACAAGGGTAAAATATATTTTTAATATATGTGTTTTCTTATAGGTATACAAAGTATAGAGTAAGCTTTCGGCATACATCATAGCTGACTAACACAGATAATTCCCGTAATTGGGTGAAATTTTCTATCTACTGCAAAATGTAAATAAAAAAAACATAAATATGAAAAAAATGCTACTTTACTTAGCAAAGAAAAATAAATTGTAATAGACTTATAAAAAATATATCGATAAGAACGTATAGCTTAATTGACTAGAACAGTAGCAAGTGTGGGTTCGAATCCCGCTACATCAAAATTTCTACACATTTTTCCCTTAAGACTTACATAATTATCAGCATTCTTCGTTAAAAAATCACAAATACCCACAGAAGCGAATACAAGCACAAGGAAATAAAGCATTAAATATTTCATTACGGAACGCAATATACACCCAGCTATCAAATGAAACATAATGGACATTTAATATCTTATTTATATCGGACGGTTTTTTGTTGAACGAAAATTAAATACATTTTAATATACAAATTTAGGTAATCCTCTTTTCATGTGCCATGTCAAATTATATGTAATATGGTTCTATTGTTGCGTGCTACTGGCAATACGCTTGGGAAGACTTTTGCGAAAATGTCTGTTTTATTTTTTATGTTTTTTTTAGTTAGAAATAGAATGAGTATGGTGTACTCTTATTTCTGTTACGTGTGGGAAATGGAATCGTTAAAAGAGAACGGAGTGTCTTAACACTAGGTTTCTCTGGTTCTCTTTGCGTACTCTGCAATGTGCGGTATACAGCGTGAAGCTAAAAACCAATCTCCTTTTTAGTAAGTAAGTAAATAAGTCAGTGAAGGCATTATTTCAAAACACTGTAAACATTATTAATAATAACAGAAAAGTAAAAGAAAACACAAACCATAAAAAGAACAAGAAAAACAACAACTGCATAAAAATACGTAAACAAAAATCAAATAATATTATGATATGTGTACAGCAATGTGCAAAGAAAAAGGTAGGTCACTCAGCATATAAGTTGGCACAAAGTCACAAGACTCAATGAGAACCAACGCTGATTTTCAGTGACCGCCTAGATGAAGTCGCGCCTGCGAACGATACCGAATATTATAATATAATATAATTATACATACATTATACATACATATATTAGAATTATGAATATATATTTTAAAAAAATGATATTAATATAATATACTGAATGAATAAAATATAAACGGGTGACATTATGATAAATGAAAATTGCTACTGTGTGAATCTCTCATTTTCTTTCAGTTAAAAGGTAAAATTGTTATAAATTTTAATTTAACCTAAGCATGCATTTTCCTAGCATACATTTTCAGATTTCATCACAAGCGACCAATACAATGTGAATACGTGTTTATTTTGCTTAAAAATTAATAAGGTTTAGACTAAATATATCTCGGAATCAATTCTACGTACAGTGTTACTATTTATACATTGAAAACATTTAAAAAGTCACGAACACTTAGTCTGTGGTGCGAAACAATTCATTCATAAAAAAACCAGACCAAATGTAAACGTTCATAATATTAATTTTGCCTAAATGAGATACAAAGTCATATTCACAACAATATATCGTAAAAAATATTCCCAACAGAAGAACAACGCCAAATCTAAAACAGCAAATTTTTTTTTGTAACTTGTATTTATTTTTCAGTTACACGCTCTTTCTCGTATAATAGGGTTAGTCCTGGAAAATCTAATGTAAAGAAGTTCCTTTCTCCACTTTTCAACAGAACTCGCGATTTGTCTTACTACATACATACATACATACATACATAGCTTCACGCTGTATCCCGTATATAGCAGGGTAGACAGAGGGAACCTAATGTTAAGACACTCCACTTTCCGCCGTATTAAGGCATTGCGTGCTGAGTGGCGAAACTCAACGCCGCGCTTTCCTTGCCTCGTCTTGTTACCAAACCCAGGAAATGAAAAATGTCATATCCTGGAATGGGAATCGAACCCACAACCTTTCGCTTACAGTCGCACACTTGTGCTTTTGCGCCACGACAGGCGTTTGTCTTACTAGGGCCTAGAAATAAGAAATAATTTAAATATAATTATTACTCTTTGCGGAAATCGACTCAACCTCAACTATGTTTACATACAGACATTTTCCCACCGCGCTATTACGGCCTAATATTTCATATTTAATACATCATATTTCCAATATTTAATACTAACATATTAAAAGTACGGTACACCCATAACCAATATCACCTCGTTATGAATACCCAGTGAAGTGTATAATGTTATAATTGCTCGTCAACGAGCAGATCAGGCTTTTGATTAATTATAAAATGACTGTCGGTACTTTGATGGTAGCGGTTAGCCATTTCAATGATTCTATTGTTGATAATTAAAATTTTAACATTAAAAAAAATAATTCAAATAAACTATATTTTAACTACTCTTCTACTCAGGTAAGATATCGCGCGGCGTTGAGTTCCGCTACTCAACATGAAAAGTCTTGAATTTTAATGGAAAGTCAAGAATGAAGTGAATAGAGTTACGTTAGGTTCTTTCAGTTTGTCCGTCTATTAGATATTAATTATCGTTAAAATTTTTGTTAAAAAGAAAACAGACTTCAAATAAAATGTAATTAAAAAGTGAGATTATTACGTTATTATTATTATTACGAAGTGTCTTAACACTGGGTTCTCAGGTTCCCTTTGTATATGCTATATGAACCCTGCTATATGCGGGATACAACGTGAAGTTTAAAAAAAATACGTATAACTCAAAAAGTACTCATCAGGTCTTAACTAAATGAGACCACATTAGAACTACCAGCTATCATATAAAAAAGAATCATCCAAATTTGTTCACCTGGAAAAAGTTACGCGGCAACACATATAAAAAAAATACAATCGAATTGAAAACTCCCAAGTTTTGGTAATCGGTTAATATAGATAATGTTAAATATAAATTATGATCGTTTAAACGCCTGTCGTAGCGCAGAGGCACGCGCGTGCGGCTGTAAACGCGACAGGTTGTGGGTTCGATTCCCACTACAGGAAATGGAATTTTTCATTTCCTGGGTTTGGTAATGAGGCAAAGCGTGGCGTTGAGTTCCGTCACTCAGCACACAATGCCTAATTCGGCGGAAAGTGGGGAACGGAGTGTCCTAACACTAGGTTCCCTCTGTCTACCCTTCTATATGCGGGATACAGCGTGAAGCTATGTATAAAAATAGAGAAAATAAAATTAATCAGGTCTTTTTTAACTGTATTCAAAAAAAAATGGAGGAGATTATCAATTCAACTGGATTGTTTCATGTGTTACTGTATAACTTTTTACAGGATGCACCAATTTAGATGATTCTTTTTGTATGTCATAGCTTGTGCTTCTGATGTGGTCCCTTTTAAATTTAGTTAAGATCTGACGAGTAGTTTTTGAGTTATTCGTAATAATTGAATTTTAGTGCATTTTCTTAGAAGCCGGTTTTCTTTGTTTTGTTAAAATAGTAATTATTAAATTAGCCCAATGAAATATATCCATGTGCTAATAGTACCTATTTTAAACTTTTTATTAACACTTTATGTAAATTTAGTATTCTTAAAATGTAACCTCAAATCATGTATTTTTGGCTAAAATTTAGTGCTTAAATTCTAATAAATTTCCATTCATCTATAAATATTTTAAGCTAACCAAATATATTACCAGATTAATAGGGAGTCTACCACGTAGAGTGCACTGCTTCCCGTGTAAATGTTATAAGGTCCTGTATACATTATCATTTGTACGATCTAAATATATGATTAAAATTAATTAATATCATTTTTATGTATTTGTGTTTTTACGTATTTTTTCGTATTGTTCAGTAATTACAGACGCTAGTGTTAAAACACTCCGTTCTATACTTTCCGCTCGCATCCGCGACATTGCGTGTTGAGTGGTGGAAATCATCGCCACGCTTCATTTTATCTATGCAGAGAATTAAAATTATTATTTTTTTAACTTCACGCTGTATCCCGCATATAACACGGTAGGCAGAGAGAACCTGAGAACCTAGTGTTAAGACACTCCGTTCTCTTACAACAATTCTGTTCCACACTTTCCGCCGTATTGAAGCATTGCGTGCTGAGTGGCAATATTTATTGTATTTACCTAAGTCTAGACTGACTTACAAAATATTTATAAAAAACAAAAAGACTCGTTGATCCGTAAAATACGTGTTGCTTTCACAAACTGTATGACACTTTACAAAGGTGAACGTCAAATACATCATATTTTGAATAATATTCTACAACTATTTTTCTAAAAAAAGATTAAAATTTAATTTCATATATAATGGTGATAATAGTTACTTTGTTCTGTTTTTGCATTTGATTAAGTATATTTATTGAATGAGACAATATTAGACTTAAGGAAATTAGACGGTATTTTATATTTTATATAGAATTTAAATAGATAATTAACAGAGAAATAAAAAAAAAACACTAAAGTAAAATTATTACAAATAACTCAAAAATTACAATGGCACACGCGTGCGACTGTAAATGCGACAGGTTGTGGGTTCGATCGTCCCACTCCAGGAAATGTAAAAGTTAGTATTTTAATTTCTTGGGTTTGGTAACAAGGCAAAGCGCGGCGTTGAGTTCCGCCACTCAACATGCAATGCAAAATTGTTGAAAGAGAATGGAGTGGTTCTCTGGTTCCCTCTGCCTCTTCTTTGGTTTCTTCTGCTATATGCGGGATACAGCGTGAAGTTAAAAAAAAAGTTAATCTTAACTAAATTCATATATGAAGCACATAGCTAGTGCTTCTATATACATATATTCATATTAAAAATGCGGCAAAACTAATAAAAAAAACTCGTCCATTTCTCAAGTCGGTATAAAATGCAAACATTTATTAATGTGTAACAACCTTATCAATCTACTATTCTCTTAATACGAGAGATATTAGGCTTATTGTTCTATCTGTACTGAAAAGGGGAGAGGATGGAATAGGCTATATTAATCCGTGCACAGTAGATGAAAGATCAAAAGTGAACATATATGCTAGTACATTCTGATACAGAATCCCCACAAAGGACTAGCCGAAGGGTGATTTCGAACCTTCGATTTGCGTTTTAATTAATTGATTTGAGGTCTATTTTTGTTGCTTTTGCTTTATTGGTTAGGTTACCTAATGTTCCTTTTTGAGCTGGTATGAGAGTATTGGAGAAAAAAAAATACTTTCTCTTTTCAAATTTATTCATTTTTGGCTGCAAACTATAAAAGCTAGCAGGGCAAAGAAAACTTTGTCTAAATACCTAGTCTAAATATACTTCGATCTTCACTTTCTTTTAATCTCAGATATGTTACGTGTTAGGTTTTCTTTTCATCTATTTGGGACCTCAAACATTTGAACAAAAGAAGTTATGTGTATGTTATATTAACTTATTCTAATTAAATTTATGCTCAAACAGCACCGTCGCCGTAAAAAAACAGAGGGTAACAGATTCTCCACTTACAATTACAATATTACAATTACAAAAGTACAAATAAAGCAAATTGAGTTTTTGCGATTACACTAAGCTTAAAATCATTAAATTAATACGAAAAGGACAGACTTTAGATGTAAAGTGAGAAAGGCTGAATGAAATTTTGCATAATTAAAAGTTTAGAACAGAAGTTTGAAAAGGACTTTTTTATAGTAATACATTAATAAATAATTATTACACACACAAACATATGTTTCATATACACTTGTGTATAAAGTGACATACTCTTTGGGAATTCAATGAGTCTAGTATTTTTTTTAATTCTACATACATACATAGCTTCACGCTGTATCCCACATACGAGGTAACATCGAACCCACAACCTGTCGCATTTGCAGTCGCACACTTGTGCCTCTGCGCCACGACAGGCGTTTTTTAAATTCTAACTCATATTTATTATAGGTTTTATTAAGATTGAGTATTCCTTTTTGGTAACAACCTTTTCCTAATTACTCAAGAAAGTGATATTAAAAAAAGCAATGTCAATTTCAAAGAAACCTTTCATAGTTTACCGCCGACACGAAAATCTATATTTAGATACGAGAGGCGGTAAACAACTTTTAAATGGAAATTACATTATTGCTAGTTTTTACTGTTTTTTTTTTTATGAAATGATATTTTTTTTTTTTTTTATGGATAAGGACAAGGCAAACGAGCGTACGGGTCACCTGCTGGTAAGTGATCGCCGCCCACGGCCCCGTGTAACACCAGAGGAGCTACAGGTGCGTTGCCGGCCTTTGAGATTTTCATTTAATATTTTTTCTTATTTTTATTATGTAATATATTATCACAACGTAGATGTAATACGTGTGCATAGTAATAGAGACATAGTAAATATTTTTAATGTATTTTATATTGAAAACTAGTGATTTTTCGATTTGGATACATAAAATCTGTAAACGCGTCAGATTGTGGGTTCGATGTGGCCACTCTAAGAAATGAAAATATTTGTATTGATTAATATTTAGTATTTTCTTTTCCTCGCACTGGTTACAAAGCAAAGCGCGGCGTTTAGTTCCGCCACTTAGCACACAATGCCTCAATTCGGCGAAATTGGGAAACGGAAATGTTAACAGGACGGAGTGTTGTAACCCTAGGTTTTTAGGTTGTCTTGTCTACCCTATTATGTACGGGATACAGCGTGAAGCTGCGTGAAAAAAGTACTAAATGATTTAAAATTTTAAGAAAAGACAACAAAATCCATATAAAAAATACCCAAGTCGATCTAACAGCTATAGTGTATCACAGGCACATCAAAATTTTGCCACAAATACAACATCAAAATTCATGAAAGTTTTCACTGAGTTTGATTGAGGTTTTGAAAAAAAGCTTCGCGCTTATTATTGCAAGCATTGTGTTTATACTTTTGTCAATTTATTTAGAAATATAGAGGTAGAAGTCAGCAAATAAAAATAAATGAAATATAATAATACCTCCGAATGAGAATCGAACTCAGACTTATCATATAACACTTTACTAGACTATAACTCTTTTCGTCAAGAGAGACTAAAGCATAAACAATATATGCAAAAAATATATTAAGACTGGCCTATTAAAGTGTATTTTCATTATACATTGAACGTCAAACATGTACGCTACCTAGTGTTTAAACACTACGTTTTTCACTTTCTGTCTGAATTCAAGACATTGGGTTTTGAATGGCGGAACTGAACGTCATACTCTTTTTTTTTTTGTTGAAGTCTTGATCCTAAAAATTATTTGTAAATCTTATTATAAAATTATTATATATCTGCTTCAAGCATTTGTGAAACGTAAAAATAATTTTTATAAAAATCACGCTTAAGAACCATATGTAAAAGAATGTTTAATATTAAAAACAGCTTAATGCTTGACTTCATATAGAATAGTCGGAGAGAGTACACAGGAAAGAACAGCAAGTCAAAACACTCCAGGCAGACTTCAAGCGCTGAACAGACGCCGCGTTTTGTCACATCAGAGAGGAGATTTAAATTATTTTTACTTTCGTAAAAATAATTTAAATATACTCATTACCTCAGGTGGGTAACTTATCGCGCGTTTATAGTCGGAAACTGACCCAACACACCACGATGACGTCTATAATAAATCTAAGATATCATTTTTTAAAAACCAATATTTTCCATTTTAATATAATATCACACAACGAAACGCCACCTTAACCAGTGTCATCGTTGTGGCGTAAATAATAAAGACGTAGAAGGCTTGCATCTGCAAGCACATACACATACTCTAGTACATACGAACTTATACTTTCCTCATTTCGACGTTTCCATGTAGTATGTAGTATATAGGGATCTTAAGGCATATCAAGATGAAAAATGAATGGTAAAATAGAGACAATCTTTCGCGTGGCTGCCCTACATTTGAGATAAAACACTGTAGATTTTAATGTTGTTCTAAATATAGTAAGTTTTTAATACTTTTTTTACATACATACTTACATAGCTTCACGCTGTATCCCGCATAAAGCAGGGTAGGCAGAGGGGGCCGAGTGTTAAAACACACCGTTCCCCACTTTCCACCGAATTGAGGCATTGCGTGCTGAGTAGGGGAACTCAACGCCGCGATTTGCCTTGTTACGAAACTCAGGAAATGAAAAATTCCATTTCCTGGAGTGGAAGGTTCCTTCTGCCTGCCGTGATATATGCGGTATACAGCGTGAAGCTACGTATGTATAAATACATAATTGTACCACAATATTTAATTTCACATAAATATTTTATTTAATTTTTACATTTATTTCATATTTCAATATAAAAAAATGACAATAATCTACAAATTATCTTCTTTTGAAAGTAATCTGCGTAATCATTATGTTCTTCAAATAATTCATAATGAAATGAATAAAATTCAGCATTAAAAACCTTTTATCCTCACTATAATTGAAAGTACTATATAGTATAGTTATTAGAGGCCTGTCGACTGTAAGCGCGATAGGTTGTGGTTCGATTCCCACTTCAAAAAATGAAAATATTAAATAATATTTATTATTTTTATTTCCTCGCTCTGGTGACTGGTGAAAGCGCGGCGTTGTTTTTCGCGTCTCAGCACGCAATGCCTTAAATCAGCGGAAAGAAACGGAAGTGTTAAAAAAGAACGGAGTGTCCTACCCTACTATGAGTGGGATACAGCATGAAGATATAAAAAACATGAATAAAATTCAACATTAAAAACGTTTTACCTTCACTATAATTGAAAGTACTCGGCTTAAGCTCTCTCACGGGAAGCTCATACATTAATTTCAATCAAGAAGTTTAAGACCATATACTGAATAATAATAAAAGTTGTATGAATATTATCCTATATATTTATAATAATTATTTTACGTTAATTCTTATAGTTCTCAAGTAATAAAATAACCGAAAGGCTGTTAACAAAGCACAATATCTCGATTTAGGGTGGAAAGTGGGGAACGGAGTTTTTTGCCTTTAGCTTATATTTGACTATCCAGCTATATGATGTCCTGTGAGGTCATATATGAGGTCAAATATAATGTCATATTATAATATTCAATTAAGATAAAAAAAAGAAAACCTACTTCCAAAAAAAATCACTAAACAGTACAATTATGACGAATGGCTCAAAAACTACTCGTCAGAACTAATTTCAATGGGACCACATCAAAAGCACTAGTTCAACAAAATTGATTCATCCAACATTTTTAGACAACGTATAAAAATTTTAACGCAGTGGCACTCGAACCCATGCCTACCTTGTCTTTTGAAGTCGGTTAAAAGTAATATCACACGTAATATCCAAAAAAATATTTGTTTCTTTACTTACATACATACATAGCTTCACGCTGTATCCCGCATATAGCAGAGTACGCAGAGGGAACCTAGTGTTAAGACACTCCGTTCTCCACTTTCTTCCAAATTAAGACATTGCGTGCTGAGTAGCGGAACTCAACGCCGCGCTTTGCCTTGTTACCAAACCCAGGAAATGAAAATACTAAACTTTTACATTTCCTGGAATGGGGATCGAACCCACAACCTGTCGCGTTTACAGTCGCATGTGCCTCTGCACCATGACAGGCGCTTTATTTATTTTTCAAAAAACAAAATCTTTTCTAAGCTTATATTTTAAATATACACACAAGTTTTTAGGCTAAAAATATTTAAGTTCCTCCTACATTATATATTAAGACCACTTTCATCTCTTAAGTTCAGCGCATCTGGAGTACTATTTACGTTGAAACGTGTTACTTATTAACGCGACAGCCTTGAAATTTTCCGTAGAAAAAGTTCCTTTTAAATGAACTGGTTTTTGAATTAGACTTATTAAACTAGGAACTTGTATAGACTTTACTTTACTTTGAATTTTTTTTTTTTGTACGAACTAAATAAACTCTGTTCGCCGCTTTTCTTTGCGTATTCAGTAACTCAACGCCGCCCTTTTTTTCCACACAAATGAAAATGACTTAAATATAATAATTTCCACGAGTAGTAATCGAATTCATATCCAGTTTCATCTACGGTCAGACGTTGTCCCAGTGTGCCACGATGACCTCTGATTAAATAATTACTTTTAAAATAATTATATACACATACATAAATAATTTCACGCTGTATCGCGCATATAGCAGGGTTGGCAGAGGGAACCTAATGTTAAGACACTCCGTTTGCCACTTTCCGCCGAATTGAGGCATTGCGTGCCTCGGCACGCGGAACTCAACGCAGAGCCTTCCTGGAATGGAAATCGAACCCACAGTCTGTCGTATTAACAGTCGCACGCTTATGCCTCTGCGCCACGACAGGTGTTCTTTAGATTAATTATGATTTTAACAAAAAAATAAAATCGAATTCAAAAACGAGTAACACAAAAACTTAAATAGAACCACATCATAACTACTAGCTATCATATAAAAAAGAATCATCAAAATTGGTTCACCCAGTATAAAGTTATAACATAACGAAAACACAGTCAAATTGAAAACCTTCTTAGTTAAAAAAAAAACAATTTCTTACCCAAAAGAAAGTCTTATAAGCGAATACAAAAAGGCCCAGCATATAAGATTTTACGATAAAAAGAATTCTCAACATAGAGGCATCAAAATTCGGTATTTTCTTTCACGTCCATGCATCTATCGCTTTATATGCAAAAATAGCGTAAAACGTCCGTCTAAACTTGTGAATATTCATAACCACCTGACATTTTCGTTTTCTGATGGGAATGAGCAATAACGCCTTCGTGGCGCAGTGGTCAATATGCGAATATAGCCACGGAGCACCAGGGGTCTGATACTCGAGAAAATAATATTTAAAATTCTAACTAATATATATACATTTATAGACCTGTCGTAATGCGACAAGTTGTGGGTGCGATTTCATTCCAAGAAATGAAAAATACTAAATTATATTTAGATGTTCATTTACTCGCACTGGTAAAAGGCAAGGGCGCGGTGAGTTCCTGGGCCACCTCTGAGCAATGCAATGGCTCAATTCAGCGGAAAGTGGGGAAAGGAAATGTTATGAGAGTACGGAGCCTCTTAACACTGATTCTCTGGTTCAATCTGCCTACTCTGCCAATTGCGAGATACAACGAAGCTATATATATATATATAACCATAAAGCGCGGCGTTCAGTTCCGCCATTCAAAACCCAATGTCTTGAATTCAGACAGAAAGTGAAAAACGTAGTGTTTAACACCAGTAGCGTACATGTTTGACGTTCAATGTATAATGAAAATACACTTTAATAGGCCAGTCTTAATATATTTTTTGTATATATATATATACAATTTTGTATATATATATATGTATATATATATATATATATATATATAAAGAAAGTATATATATATATATATATATATATATATATATATATATATGTACGCTACCTAGTGTTTAAACACTACGTTTTTCTAATTTTCTGTCCGAATTCAAGACATTGGGTTTTTGAATGGTGAACCCGAACGCCGCGCTTTATGGCGTTATATATATATATAGCTTCACGTTGTATCTCGCACTGGGCAGAGTAGCAGATTGAACCAGAGAATTCAGTGTTAAGAGGCTCCGCACTCATAACATTCCTTTCCCCACTTTCCGCTGAATTGAGCCATTGCGTGCTGAGTGGCGGAACTCACCGCGCCTTTGCCTTTTTACCAGTGCGAGTAAATGAACATACTAAATATAATTTAGTATTTTCATTTCTTGGAATGGAAATCGCACCCACAACCTGTCGCATTACGACAGGTCTATAAATGTATATATATATTAGTTAAAATTTTAAATATTATTTTCTCGAGTATCGAACCCACAATTATCGTGGCTATATTCGCGTATTATTCCACTGCGCCACGAAGGCGTTATTGCTCATTCCCATCAGAAAACGAAAATGTCAGGTTATGAATATTCACAAGTTTAGACGGACGTTTTACGCTATTTTTGCATATAAAGCGATAGATGCATGGACGTGAAAGAAAATACCGAATTTTGATGCCTCTATGTTGAGAATTCTTTTTATCGTAAAATCTTATATGCTGGGCCTTTTTGTATTCGCTTATAAGACTTTCTTTTGGGTAAGAAATTGTTTTTTTTTTAACTAAGAAGGTTTTCAATTTGACTGTGTTTTCGTTATGTTATAACTTTATACTGGGTGAACCAATTTTGATGATTCTTTTTTATATGATAGCTAGTAGTTATGATGTGGTTCTATTTAAGTTTTTGTGTTACTCGTTTTTGAATTCGATTTTATTTTTTTGTTAAAATCATAATTAATCTAAAGAACACCTGTCGTGGCGCAGAGGCATAAGCGTGCGACTGTTAATACGACAGACTGTGGGTTCGATTTCCATTCCAGGAAGGCTCTGCGTTGAGTTCCGCGTGCCGAGGCACGCAATGCCTCAATTCGGCGGAAAGTGGCAAACGGAGTGTCTTAACATTAGGTTCCCTCTGCCAACCCTGCTATATGCGCGATACAGCGTGAAATTATTTATGTATGTGTATATAATTATTTTAAAAGTAATTATTTAATCAGAGGTCATCGTGGCACACTGGGACAACGTCTGACCGTAGATGAAACTGGATATGAATTAGATTACTACTCGTGGAAATTATTATATTTAAGTCATTTTCATTTGTGTGGAAAAAAAGGGCGGCGTTGAGTTACTGAATACGCAAAGAAAAGCGGCGAACAGAGTTTATTTAGTTCTTACAAAAAAAAAAAATTCAAAGTAAAGTAAATTATATACAAGTTCCTAGTTTAATAAGTCTAATTCAAAAACCAGTTCATTTAAAAGGAACTTTTTCTACGGAAAATTTCAAGGCTGTCGCGTTAATAAGTAACACGTTTCAACGTAAATAGTACTCCAGATGCGCTGAACTTAAGAGATGAAAGTGGTCTTAATATATAATGTAGGAGGAACTTAAATATTTTTAGCCTAAAAACTTGTGTGTATATTTAAAATATAAGCTTAGAAAAGATTTTGTTTTTTGAAAAATAAATAAAGCGCCTGTCATGGTGCAGAGGCACATGCGACTGTAAACGCGACAGGTTGTGGGTTCGATCCCCATTCCAGGAAATGTAAAAGTTTAGTATTTTCATTTCCTGGGTTTGGTAACAAGGCAAAGCGCGGCGTTGAGTTCCGCTACTCAGCACGCAATGTCTTAATTTGGAAGAAAGTGGAGAACGGAGTGTCTTAACACTAGGTTCCCTCTGCGTACTCTGCTATATGCGGGATACAGCGTGAAGCTATGTATGTATGTAAGTAAAGAAACAAATATTTTTTTGGATATTACGTGTGATATTACTTTTAACCGACTTCAAAAGACAAGGTAGGCATGGGTTCGAGTGCCACTGCGTTAAAATTTTTATACGTTGTCTAAAAATGTTGGATGAATCAATTTTGTTGAACTAGTGCTTTTGATGTGGTCCCATTGAAATTAGTTCTGACGAGTAGTTTTTGAGCCATTCGTCATAATTGTACTGTTTAGTGATTTTTTTTGGAAGTAGGTTTTCTTTTTTTTATCTTAATTGAATATTATAATATGACATTATATTTGACCTCATATATGACCTCACAGGACATCATATAGCTGGATAGTCAAATATAAGCTAAAGGCAAAAAACTCCGTTCCCCACTTTCCACCCTAAATCGAGATATTGTGCTTTGTTAACAGCCTTTCGGTTATTTTATTACTTGAGAACTATAAGAATTAACGTAAAATAATTATTATAAATATATAGGATAATATTCATACAACTTTTATTATTATTCAGTATATGGTCTTAAACTTCTTGATTGAAATTAATGTATGAGCTTCCCGTGAGAGAGCTTAAGCCGAGTACTTTCAATTATAGTGAAGGTAAAACGTTTTTAATGTTGAATTTTATTCATGTTTTTTATATCTTCATGCTGTATCCCACTCATAGTAGGGTAGGACACTCCGTTCTTTTTTAACACTTCCGTTTCTTTCCGCTGATTTAAGGCATTGCGTGCTGAGACGCGAAAAACAACGCCGCGCTTTCACCAGTCACCAGAGCGAGGAAATAAAAATAATAAATATTATTTAATATTTTCATTTTTTGAAGTGGGAATCGAACCACAACCTATCGCGCTTACAGTCGACAGGCCTCTAATAACTATACTATATAGTACTTTCAATTATAGTGAGGATAAAAGGTTTTTAATGCTGAATTTTATTCATTTCATTATGAATTATTTGAAGAACATAATGATTACGCAGATTACTTTCAAAAGAAGATAATTTGTAGATTATTGTCATTTTTTTATATTGAAATATGAAATAAATGTAAAAATTAAATAAAATATTTATGTGAAATTAAATATTGTGGTACAATTATGTATTTATACATACGTAGCTTCACGCTGTATCCCGCATATAGCAGGGCAGGCAGAAGGAACCTTCCACTCCAGGAAATGGAATTTTTCATTTCCTGAGTTTCGTAACAAGGCAAATCGCGGCGTTGAGTTCCCCTACTCAGCACGCAATGCCTCAATTCGGTGGAAAGTGGGGAACGGAGTGTTTTAACACTAGGTTCCCTCTGCCTACCCTGCTTTATGCGGGATACAGCGTGAAGCTATGTAAGTATGTATGTAAAAAAAGTATTAAAAACTTACTATATTTAGAACAACATTAAAATCTACAGTGTTTTATCTCAAATGTAGGGCAGCCACGCGAAAGATTGTCTCTATTTTACCATTCATTTTTCATCTTGATATGCCTTAAGATCCCTATATACTACATACTACATGGAAACGTCGAAATGAGGAAAGTATAAGTTCGTATGTACTAGAGTATGTGTATGTGCTTGCAGATGCAAGCCTTCTACGTCTTTATTATTTACGCCACAACGATGACACTGGTTAAGGTGGCGTTTCGTTGTGTGATATTATATTAAAATGGAAAATATTGGTTTTTAAAAAATGATATCTTAAATATTTATTATAGACGTCATCGTGGTGTGTTGGGTCAGTTTCCGACTATAAACGCGATAAGTTACCCACTAGGATGACAATGAGAATATTTAAATTATTTTTACGAAAGTAAAAATAATTTAAATATCCTCTCTGATGTGACAAAACGCGGCGTCTGTTCAGCGCTTAGTCTGCCTGGAGTGTTTTGACTTGTGTTCTTTCCTGTATGCTCTCTCCGACTAATTTATATGAAGTCAAGCATTAAGCTGTTTTTTTAATATTAAACATTCTTTTACATGGTTCTTAAAGCGTAGATTTTTTATAAAAGTTATTTTTTTTGCGTTTTTCACAAATGCTTGGAAACAGATCTTTCATAATTTTATAATAAGATTTACAAATAATTTTAGGATCAAGACTTCAACAAAAAAAACATTCAGTAATGTTATTATTATTTTTGTTTAAACACACACATGTGCTTGTTCCATTTCAGTATAATTAAATTAATAGTTTGTGCAGTTCATTGTCTATAATATTAAAATTGCATTTTAATATGTACAACCTTTTTCAAAACAAAAAAAAAATAATAAAAAATATATTTTATATAAATTTCTAGCAAAAACGCACCTTAACCTCAAAATATGAAAGCCCGATGAAGTAGCGCCATACATGCGCAGAGTAACAACCGCACCGTCGCGTTTTACGAAGATTGCTTTCGGACAAAACGTTGTATTTCTTAAAAAAAAAAACCTCATCTCGTCACTGTTTCACGCCTCAACACACAATTATTGTTACTATACATACTCTATTTTGCATAAAATTTAAATTTAGTTTTAAATATATTATAAAAAATATAAATATTATTTTTATCACATCGAGGCATCCATATAACACGGCTTCCATCGGCTTACTTTTTGTAAATGACAATAAATTCTCTGAAAAAAATTTGAAGCGACTTTGCAAAAATGTAAGGTTAACAATAATATGAAACTTAAAAAAAAGGTCGTCAACAAAATTTGATGGGGGAATTGCTAAATAGCTTAACATCTCATACCGGTTTGCGTAAATATTACGGCTTCCCTAAATATACACCGGCTTCCCTAAATCTACCGGCTTTCCTTTTTAAAATTTTCACATCCCATCGAAATTTCCATCACTCCATTTCCATCGAAATGAGATATTGCGTGCCGAGTGACGGAATTTAACGCCGCGCTTTATCTTGTTACCAAAGCGAGGAAATGAAAATACTAAATATTATTTTATATTTTCATTTCCTGAAGTGGGAATCGAACTCACAATCTTTCGGGTTTACAGTCGCACGCTTGTGCCTCTGCGCCACGACAGACCTCAAAAACTAAACATTAATTTAATCATGTTTTGAACACTTACTAAAAAATCACTAAAAAAGCCGTAAAATTTGAACCATTAAAGCTGAATTTTATTTACATTATAAATATGCCTGTTTGAATATTTTATAAGCAAATTATTACGGAAATTTTACTGCTATCAATTAGAGGTATAAGAACTTATGATATCTTTACATCTTGAATTTAATATGAAACCAATGAAATCCAAGAATTATTATTATATTTAATAAATAGGTCACTATCGCCATACGATTCTTCTAAGAAATAATATTTGTTTAGCAGAAATCAGTTAAAATCTCTCTACAGAGATTCTAACAGCAAACATAATGACAAATGTATAAGAATTTCATCGTAGGAAGGATAGAACGTATAGCTTAGTGGTGAGAGTATTAGGCCGGTTTCCAAGTGGCGTTGATTCGGATCACGTTTGAACGTTTAAATTTTAAAATGTTTTCCAAAAACATATTTTTTACACTAAGCTTTTGAATAATACTTTAAAAAGATTTAAAAATTACATTTGCTACATTTATTTTTCATAGGCATATAAGACATACTATTTGTGACAAATAGTTAATAGAACAAGTGAAGCGTTGAATTTTACCATCCGATACGCAATTGATCTTAAATTGACCTAAAATTGAAGGTAGAACAAAAAAAAATTGTCATATCACTGGAATTCTATGCAAAGTATAAACGGTCAATTGAATAGGAAGCGGAAGAACGACTCCACAACGACCTTCCAGGGCCAAAATCATGTTGGAATCTTGACAGTGACGTGCTGTATTTTACAGGAGCTTTTGTGAAGCAGTTTTACTTTGAAGCATGGTGGAGTAACATCCACACAACTATCTATCCCCTTTTCTTTACATTGAGACTGCTTTATACTAATAAATTACAGTGTTTGTTCACTTAGTGATCACTAAAATTACGAATATTGTACTAAAGGGTTGAGTGAACATTGGCCATATATTTTTATTTTCACAGTTCACCCTGGCCATAAATACAGTTATATGTCCAACCGGAGCTAATAAACATAAACTTTAATTAAAATTCCAAGTGAAAGGTATGAAATAATAGCATAGATATTAGAAAAATCAATTGCATCGAACAACCGCATATTCAAAAATCAAAGAGCAAACTTGGAACAAAGGAAGAACTAGTAAATTAGAAAGAGTAGATGTTTATTAAATTCTTAAGACAAAGCACGGTGTTAAAAGTTCCGCCACTTGACATGCGGGTAGTAGATAGCTGAGTGTATTGACACTGAAGTTATCTACATCTCTACCCTATTTTGCGGACGAAGTGTGAAACTTATGCTTTCTTCCTTCTCTTAACTGAATTTTGAATTTAAGGAAACGCGGATAGAGAGAAGTAATAAAATATTTTTTTATAAGTTGTCTTAAATGGTATAAGCAGTGGAATATTACTAATACGAAAAGTGATTATTGAGCGGAGGGCTAAACCGGGGGCTGTGAGCAGTAGATTAAATCTGAGGTAAGTAAACAAAAGTGACTTTACACTACACTTTCCTTACCCCTGTGAATTTTTCGTATTTTTTTTGAATGTCTTATACGCAGACCGGCCGTTGCGTAAAGTCAGACATTGCCTTACGGTACTGAGCGGTACTGTAAGGACTGACCCGATGTAAACCGATACTATCCACCAGTAGCGGAAACGGAAAAAAATTTAGTTAGGCAGCCCGACCAAATTTAGAGAAATCGATATATATTTAGGGAAGTCGGTACGTGTATTTAGAGAAGCCGGTACTTTTTAGAGAAGCCAGTATATTTAGGGAAGCCGGTATAGGATGTAAAGGTATTTAGTAATTTCACTATCGAATTTTGGTGATGACTTTTTTTAGGGCTTTTAGATGTCAGAGCATATTTTTTTGCAATTTTATAACCAACATTTTCTGGCGAACTTTTTTTTTCTTTTTTTAGCTCTCTGCCGTTCTTGACCTTGGTTTTTTGCAAAGTCAATTACAATTTAAGCTCCACATTTTCCTGGCGAGTTTTTATGTCTTTAAGTCTTATACTATTTCTTATGTATTTTAAAAATTAAGGCAAGCCTGTGGGAATCGTGTTGTTTGGATGCCTCGCCACTGCTACCCACTAAAACCCATCGGAAACTCTCACCTACACGAGTCTCTCTCGATAGATTATCAAATATATCTCTGGATTCTCTTCAAATCTTTCGCCTTTTACTATCTAATTTCCTCAAGCAATAGTCATAAAATTTACCTGCACAATATATAATATGGCTTATAATGCTTGCAAATTAACTTGCTATAGCAAACACTACATTACGATGCCGCATAGTTGTACGTACATTGTATACTATACATTGTACATTCAGTATAATGTTGTTAGTAAATCAAATCGCATACTACCAAGATATATCTCTGTTTTGAGGCTTAGCTACTGTCAGATACAATTTATAAGGGTTATATATTTATTCTGTTAAGTTAGTTGTGGGTGAAATGAATATTATTTTAGTATTGTATATGTATTGAGATATATGCACTTAAAGTAACGTTATTACGAATAACTCAAAAACTACTCGTCAGAATTAAAATGAATAAATGGGAATACGTTAGAAGCACATATAAAAAAGAGTCATCAAAATTGGTTCACCCAGTAAAAAGTTATGCGGTAGGTAATATACATAAAAAATATAGTCGAGTTGAGAAACACCTTTATTTTGGAAATCGGCTAAAAATGAATAAATATATATTATGAATATTTGATTTTAAATAATTCTTGGAAAAAAACTGCAGTTAGTTTAAAGCATGTGTATTGGAAAACATCTTAGTATATTGGGATCAAGCATACTACACATTTTACGTTTGAAACAATAGTTAATTTTCAACTTTGTTAATAAGGTAAAATTAATCGCGGCGTTGAGTACCGCCATTCAACACGATGACTCGAATTCGAGCGGAAACCAGTGAACGGATTGTTTAACACTAAGTTCTCTCTGACAACTCTGCCATACCGTAATAAAGCGTAGAACTGTTTTTTTTTTTCAGTAAAATAAACAAATCTATTATAACTTATATATGTACTAATTTATTAGATAAAAAATTCTTTGGTATTCGCAATTTTTATGCATTTAAATAAAATTATTTCAACCAGACTTGCCGCGTATATTTTCGACGTCAGTCATAGTTACAGACTTTACAGTCTGTGACCACGGACTACTATAAAATATTCGTAACGTCGGGTTTTCAAAAATGATTTTTCAAATATATATGCGTTTCATTGGGTTAAAATAAACTCTACGCTTTATCTCACTTAGAAGGGTAGTCGGAGAGATCATAATGTCAAGACACTCTGTTTATTAGATTATTTTTAACGGGTGAAAATTTTAGTTAGACAAGCCAGTAAATTTAGAGAAGCCGATGTACATTTAGGGAAGCTGGTATATATATTTAAGGAAGACGGTAATTTTAAGGGAAGCCGGTATAAGATGTGAAGGTATTTATAATAGTAACTTCAATATGGAAATTTCGTAATTATCTTTTTTTTTAGTTTTAAGATGTCAGGGCTTCTTTTTTTTATAATTTTATGCTCAATATTTTACTGGCGACCTTTTTTTTAGCTCTCACACCTTTGTTTTTTCGAACTCCACATTTTTTTAGGAGTCGTACTTGTACTTTGAAAAGTGAAGCAACCCGATGAGTACCGAGTTGTATGGACACCTCGCCACTGACATATATAAATATTTCCATACATATAATAACAAAGAAACATATTTAAATAACAAGAATATTAAAAAAATACGACTATATTAATACAGCAAATGTTACTTTACTTTAACTTAAACAGCTTTCAGTACAAAAGTATCTTAGATTCAGATTGTAAACCTAATAGGCAATTACATTAGAGATGGCAACTACATACATATTCTTGACTCTTATGTTGAAGCATTAAAGTTGAAAATCACTTGGCAAACATAAAGAAATTGGTTACACGAATAATCTCTTTTAACTTACGTACTAAAATGTTGTGTACAATAATGGGGTAGATGTTGATGAGATTTGCGTGAAATGCCATACTTATATTCTTAATGGTAAATAGGTGTTACTTAAGGAAACAGATAATAATGACAATTTTGCAAAAGCTCGAAAGGATTTTGTTATGAGTTGAGTTTGAGTTCCGCCACTCAGCACGCAATGCCTCAATTCGATGGAAAGTGGGGAACGGAGTGTCTTAACACTAGGTTCTCAGATTCCCTCTGCCTACCCTGCTATATATATGGTATATAGAGCGTGAAAAACAAAAGATTTTATTATGTTTTTATATCACCTGTCAACGGTATGAACAAAAAGTATAATAAAATGTTTTGTTCCTAGGTTTTACCTGATTTACCGGGGAAAATAGAAAGGACATAGTGTTAAGGCACTCAGTTTCCCACTTTTCATCTGAAATTTGCATTACATGCAGGTTTTTTCGGTCTGGTAAGACAAAGCACGATGTTGAGTTCTGCCACTCAAGATGTACATACATACATAGCTTTACGCTGTATGCCGCAGGGTAGGCAGAGGGAACCTAGTGTTAAGACTTCGTTCCCCACTTTCCGCCGAATTGAGGCATTGCGTGCTGAGTGGCGGAACAACGACGCGCTTTGTCTTGTTACCAAGGCCAGGAAATGAAAAATTCCATTTCTTGGAGTGGGAATTAAACCCACAACTTGCGCCACGACAGGCGTATATATAATATGTCGAATTTAGGAGGAAAAGTAAACGGAGTGTCTTGACAGTAGGTCGTCACTACCTACATTGTTATGCGAGGAAAAGCGTGAAGCTGATTTTAATTTAAATTATTTGTTATAGAACTTTGTCCTCTGCTGGATTGAACTAGATTTTTTCTTTCAGTATTATTAGGAAATCATAACTCTATAATCGACAAAAAAAGTACAGTATAACTTATTATTTGCTTGTAGCTTCATGATATAAAAACATATAAAAACATTTTTAAATAAAATATATTTATGTTATTATACCTTACAAACCATTTTCGATATTAAATTCGTAGCAATCACATGCTTATACAAAACTCCCATATATTATTAATAACTATCCATTATCGAGTTCATCGTATTTATCTGTCTGCAATAAATCAATGCATGCATAATTTCAATCTTGTATGCAAGTTGATTTTGCGGTGAAATTTTAACGTTACTATTGACGTTAACGGTAGAATTTCAATTTTGGAGCAAGTAGAAACTGATATTGGGATTACATGTAGAGTGTTTTTATGTGCATTCATTTCGTGTATAAAATCTTTATTTCATTTATCATCAGTTTTGAGGTCAGTCGTAGTGCAGAGGTAAATTCGATAAGATATGTGTTCGATTACAACTTCAGGGAACGAAAATATTAAATACTTTTGAAGTTTTTAAGTGATTCATACACTTAGGAAACGAAAAACATATGCGTCAAAAATAAAATACGCGTATATTTTTTTTAACACAGAAACAGCAAGTATGTTAAATATTTAAAATGCACTTAGGCTTATTAAGCCTTTTTTATTTTATTTATGCCCTACATGATGCATTCAAGAAATTTTACGTTTTTAGGATGCAAATACATGTAAAGTTGGCAATAAAAGCTAGTTATATGGTTTATATTTGAAATATGCTAAAAAAAGTAATTTCATTTGATACCTCACACGGTACATAAATCAAAGGTTTTTTGTTTTTATTCATGACGTAATTGTCTCTACAGGGCGCCATATTTAATTAAGAGTGACGTCACATATCTAAGAACAATAAGACTATAAATATCTATCAAATGACACCTTAATTATATAAATCCGTCCAAGGGTTTGGAAGATATGAGGTAACAACGAATATTACAGAATATGAGGTAACAACGAATATACAAGATACGCGCGAAAAACATAACCCTCTTCTTACAGTCGGGTAAAGAAATATTATTGAATTATTCTTCCTTTTTTTTGAATTCGGTTAAAAAATATTATGGTTATTATTAAGCTGCAATAGTATATACAATTCAAAAGCTTTTTCTACTACAAGGATTGTCAGTAAGAAAATAAAACGATAAAATAAATGATTTTGTCGAATCTACAATTTTTCTCTCTAAAACTGTCTTTGTAAACAGTGTTTCGAATCGAAATCGCCACGTTGCAGATGGCGGCAACTTCAAGCATAAATTCCTAGGAAATTGAATATATTTTCAATGTAAAATAATAATTTGACTTTTTCTCTAAAAGTTTCTATAAACTATTTTGTTTTTGTAAATATAATATATTTATTTTTGCAATAAAAAAGTTGCTTGATAAAGAGTAGAAAGATTGGGAGGTACTTAGCTCACGATGGTTGTGGGTTCCAATTCCGTTTGAGATAATATTAATGTTTGAAATATTTGAATCGGTGAGAACAGAAATAACGTTAGTCACAAAATATACAAAAATTCGTATTCGATTTAAACTAGCTTGGAAAGGCTAGATGCGTGTTTTTTTACTCCCTCCTGCAAAATTTTAAAATCTGGACTTACGTTGTTTCTGCACTCACCGATTCATTTGTTTTAGCTTCACGCTGTATTCCGTACATAGTAGGGTAGGCAGAGGGAACTTGAGAACCTAGTGTTAAGACAATCAGTTCCCCACTTTCCGCCGAATTGAGGCATGGCATGCTGATTGGCGAAACTCAATGCCGCGCTTTGCCTAATCGAACCCACAACCTGTCACGTTTACAGTCACACGCTTGTGCCTCTGTACCACGACTTGCCACAACTGGTAGGTATGTCTACATAAAGCGACTTTACAACTGAGATGAAATGACAATTTTTAAAGTTTTATACTAAAATGTACGAGTATCTTGAATATAAAAGTGAACCAACAATATGTGTGAACACACAAGATTATAGAACATTAGATTTTTACAATGAATAAAACCGACTTCACATAAAATTCACTAACAACACACGTTTGTATGTAAAACTGAGAACCTCCATTTTTTTAGTAGCATACCTAAAACCTTCTCCTAAGCCTGGCAAATACTGTGTTGAAAACTGCATTAAAGGTTTAGCCAAATGCGAGATAATCGTTTACAAACATATATATATATATACATACATACAGTTTCCCGCTCTGCTAACACGGTAAAGCGGGACGTTGAGCTCCGCCATTCACCACGTAATGCCTCGATTCGGCGGAAAGTGGGGAACGGAAATGTTAAAAGAGAACGGAGTGTCTTAACACTATGTTCTCAGATTTCCTCTGCCTACCCTGCTATGTGCAGGATACAGCGTGAAGCTAAAAAAAAAGTTAATAGTAAAATAACAATAAACCTTAAAATATGGACTAACCAGCTATACTACTCTAAATGGTAATTCCAAAAGATTTTTATTCGCATCCATAAACTCATATAAATCCTATACGCCCTTTGTTATCGTCTAAGCTATTAAAATATTCTAGTTCGTTAACTTCATATAAAATGTGATATGTATAGTAAATTTAAGTACATATAACGTATTACATTTAATGGTTATCATTTGTAACTTAATAATGTTTGTTCAAAAGCTTTTTATGTCTCGTAAAACTAATTGAAAATGTTCGAATTTTCACATTAATTTTATGTTCTAATGTATGTTTTGAATCTAAGAGGTCATAGTGGCGTAGTGGAATGGTGGCTGACTGTAAACGTGATGGTTGCGGGTGCAATTCCCCACATTCGGGAGAAATATTTTTTTTTTACTTCACGCTGTATCCCGCATATAGCAGGATAGGCAGAGGGAACCCGAGAACCTAGTGTTAAGACGCTCCGTTCTCTTAGAACAATTCCGTTTCCCACTTTCCGACGAATTGAGGCATTGCGTGTTGAGTGGCGGAACTCAACGCCGCGCTTGCCTTGTTACCAAACCCAGGAAATGAAAATACTAACATTTCCTGGAGTGGGAATTGAACCCACAACCTGTCGCTTTTACAGTCACACGCTTGTCTCTGCGCCACGACAGGCGTCAAATCAGAATAAAATAAATATTTAAATTATTTTCATTTCTCTGCTTTGGTAACACGAAATGTGGCGTTGAGTTCCGCTACTTAATACGCACTCATGTTTCGACATCAGACGAAACGGAGAGGAAGGTAGCGGTAACGGAACGCAGCAAGAGAACCTATTGCTTGACACTCTTCTCTCTGCTATAGAGAATGTGAATACTGAATATAAAATTTTATCTGTGTCCAGAATTTTTTACCTTAGGCGTCTCTTACACAAAATAATATATCAACTTCCGCACTCAATATCTTTATAGGAGGAACGTGGAAATAAAAATAAAGCAAAGTTCTTTTATCAAATACATGTATATGAAAAAACCTTTCTTGGCACTGAAGTCGTTGCGACGATTACGATCTGTTCCATCCATATCCATCAATATATGCTATTTTCTTTTCTATATGCAAATCTATTAACGTATCACTACCTATTCTTGATTATGCAGATGCAAGCTTGTGAATGTGTCTTCGGCCCAAATGAACAAATTTAATCAAATTCAAAACCTTGCAATTTCACCACCTACCTGTTTACAATTATAACGCCTGTTTTTTCGATCCAAAAGTTGCCTGGAAAAGATAGCTATAAGACTATCTTTTGTACATTTGTTTTTATATGTTATGTTTCCTTTTTCAATTGAATGTGGTATACAAATATTTTAAATTATTACTTAATAATAATACAAAGCATTTTACTTTGATAGCCAAACTGAAATAAAACCACAAATTGCATTTGGTATATGAAACAAGGTTAAAGTTTAAAACTAGAGGTATGTTGAATAATTAGTTAGGAATTGTTGTTAGAATAGGTGAAATATGAAATAGATTTTCTTATTGACAAAGGTGGTAAGCGAGCAGAAAGGCCACCTGATGACACGTGGTTACCTTCGTCCATAGACATCTACAACACCAGATGAGTTGTGAATGCGTTACCGGTCTAGAGTGTACAGATGGAAGAGGGAGGAGACAATGCAGTGGGTACGGCAGTCCATCATCGGAATCACCACATTTTGGGGAAAAGATGGGTGGGAATAGAGGAAATATGGCTTGTACGTCATCAAGCCCAAACAAATTATTAGTTATTTGGCGGTTCGTCTTTGACACGATAGTGATCGGGAGCCAGTCGGATAGTGAACCTACTATTACCTAACTACTGGGAGATCTGCCTCTTATGGGACGCTACCCAACACTGATAATATGCATACATGCATACATAGCTTCACGTTGTATCCCGCATATAGCAGGGTAGGCAGAGGGAACCTAGTGTTAAGACATTCCGTTCCCCATTTTCCACCGAATTGAGGTATTGCGTGCTGAGTGGCGGAACTCGATGCCGCACTTTGCCTTATTACCAAACCCAGGAAATGAGAAATTCCATTTCCTGGAGTGGGAATCGACCCACAACCTGTCGCTTTTACAGTCGCACGCTTGTGCCTCCGCGTCACGACATGCGTTAATACCGATAATATCATTTTTAAACAAATTTAATTTTAAATAAATTATCATTTTAATGTATAAGTTATTGATTTAGAGATCAGAAAATAAAATACCTGTACACGATCTTACCAACATTATAAACTCGACAGTTTATTAAGATGGATGTTTGCTACTCTTACGCATAAACTACTGAATGAATAATGAAATGTTTCAGTAATACAGCAACATATAACAAAAGTTAAGTTTTTGAATAATATGGCCATAATAAAATAATAATTATCTATGTTAATCATACAAAAATAGTATCTATATATATAAAAGAAAGTCGTGTTAGTTACACCACTTATAACTCAAGAACGGCAGAACAGATTCGGCTGAAAATTGGTAGGGAGGTAGCTTAGAGCCAGGAGATGGACATAGGATACTTTTTATCCCGTTCGACAGCGATCCCGTGTGACTTGACATGAAACGTCAGTCACTATAAAACGTGGTATAACAAAAAAGAATCAGACTTGGAATAACAAAACGCAAATGACAGCTATGTAACTGACGTAAAATGACAGCTATGTATTGACGTATGGATGACAATTTGATATTTGTAAGAAATCAATATTAAAACTATTTCTATTAAATAAATAATTAACAAGTGGATTGAAGTGAAGTGAATGTTAATTAATAATGCCGCGACCAAGACGATCGAATCTTTCCCGACAAAGCCGTAATGCAAGAAGAATACAAAATACTGCAAATGAAAGGACTGAAGAAGAACAAGAAATTGCACGTGAACAGCGCCGCGATAGTATGGCTCGACTTCGTGCTTCTCAATCACGAGAGCAAAGTGAAGCAGCCCGTGAAACAGCTCGGTTGGCAATGCAGAATCGTCGAGCGAACAACAGAAGGCAACAAATAGATAATTTGCGACGCAGAACAAGATATTTAGCTGATTTGAATCGAGCAGCGTTTCGATACGATTGCAGCAATGATTACAGCTTGCATCCTAGCGTTTGCATTGGGCAAATGGACGTTGTTTGCGAGTATTGTGGTGCATTAAAGTTTTCCGGAGAAACGCCTGGATTATGCTGCCTTAATGGTAAAGTGAAATTGCCAGTGTTGACTCCGCCACATGAGCCATTGTATTCATTGCGTTGTGGCGAAACACGAGAATCACGTCACTTTCTTGCGAATACTCGAAAATACAATAGTTGTTTCCAAATGACGTCATTTGGAGCAGACATTATCGAAGAAGGAGGATTTAATCCGACATTTAAGGTATTTATTTTTGTACTTACATAGAATGTAGTTAAAGAATAACTTACTTTATCTATTGGTATGTATTATATTTGCTAATACTGAACTCTACTCTCCCACAGAAAAAGTGTTTATAACCCAGTTAATACTGTCTGGTTTTTATTTTGTAGATACAAGGACAGATTCACCATCGAATTGGATCATTACTACCTTTCGAAGATACACAGAATAAATTTTTACAAATATATTTCATGGGCAACATGGAATAACAACTTGATCGACGCCTAGGGATCAATGCAGGAATGAAGCGAGCAATTATTCAAGACTTGCAGTGTCTGCTTCATGAACATCATGCGTTGGTCAGGTTGTTTAAGAGTGCTTAAGAGCAAATGCCAAATGATGACTATAAAGTTGTCATCAAAGCAGATAAACGACCATCTGGAAGACACAAACGCACATTTAATGCTCCAACTGTAGACGAAGTTGCCATCCTGATTGTTGGTGAACAATTGGAAAAACGCGATATTGTGCTTACACGTCGCGATACTGGGCAACTGCAACAAATATCTGAAACTCATCGATCATATGACGCATTGCAATACCCACTGATGTTTTCGCAAGGAGAAGATGGATATTATTTTAATATTAAAATGATAAATCCATTGAATGGTAAAGTATCAGTATCTTAATAATGGTTAATGTCTGTATTATGTGTCTTTGAAATGGTTAATTATCAAATTTTTAATTTCAGGTGAAGAAACTACAAAGAAAGTTAGCTCAATGAATTATTATGCATATCGTTTGATGATTCGTCAAAATGCTGACAACTATTTGCTGCGGTTTCGTCGATTGTTTCAGCAGTATTGCGTTGACATGTATGTAAAAATAGAAACGGAACGTTTAACATTTATTAGGTTGAATCAAGCCAAACTGCGTTCTGAGGAGTACATTCATTTACGTGATGTAGTTAGTACTGAAGGAAATGCAGCTAATATTGGTCGATTAACTATTCTGCCGGCGACGTACATTGGTAGCCCACGTCATATGCATGAATATGCACAAGATGCAATGACATATGTTCGTCATTACGGCCGGCCAGATCTCTTTATT